>JBBPCY010101066.1:0-20554 GCA_037974405.1 Brachyalestes nurse | reverse complement strand
TTAAAAGTTCTCTGTAACATTAACAGTCAACACGACAAATAAACAAAACAAAACAAAGGCTGGTACCTTGAATTTTCTGGTAAATTTAAGTGTCCAACTGAGAGTGGGAACAGTTTATGCCGCAGCAGGACGACTCCCTGCAGCGCTAGTGTTAGCCATGTTAGCTAGTGGATGCCGTTTCAGATGCCGTGTAGAACGCCAGTACTGCTACTGTACTTTAACACTGACTTGCAGGTTGTGCAGGTCTCTGTGCTCTTTGTGTGTCCAGAGTGAAGTATCTCCACACATGTGATGGGTGTCTGTGTTCTCTGCTGCATGTCTCTTGTCTTCTTGTGGTCTCGTGTTTACATTCCCCTCGCGCCAAAGTTACCGCCCTTTTTATTGCATTTGTATCAGTCAGTGTCTAGACAGGGTATTAAACAGGCCTGAGTGAGTGAGTGTGTGTGTGTGTGTTCTTGTCTGTGTGTTCACCTGATTCTGCTTGAGTGTGGACACAAGCTTCTGCAGGGTGATGTTCTCCTCTTCCAGCTCAGTGTAGTCCTGCAGCAGTCTGGCCTCTCTGAACTTATACTCCTTTATCTCCTCTCTCATCCTGCCCTTCTGCAGCTCCAGCATTTCATTACTCTGCAACACACAGTGGAGAAAAGAACAACAAATACCAGTGAGAGGAAGCGTAGTAAAGAAGAAAGATTCTTCTAATTCAGGTTCCGCTGCTTGAGGCTAGCGGTAATGGATCATTTATGCATTATATTTTCACAAGGCTGCACATTAACTTGTAACTGGAGCAGTGAAGGAAGACGCTGGAGGAAAGCAGCATCTGTTCCAGGATTGATGCACACTTATCCAAGAGTCTTTCAGCTACTGTAATGAGGGAGTAGACATGTTCGTTTATTTACGAGAGAGTTTACTAAAGTCCAGGTTAACAGCCGGAACCAAAGAGAAAGCAGAAACAGACGTACAAAATACAAAATTAGGCTACAGTAGAAAACATGATCAAAACTATGAACAAATAGATAGAACTAAAGCACTAAGCAATGAAGCACGCTATGCCAAGACTACAGGGAAGAAAAGAACCATAAATTAGAGTCGTCAAACTTAATAATACCTTCAGTAGGCTATGCTGGACAATGTGTGTGGGAGTCCTATGAATAATTCAATGAGCAGGAAACTAACATTAGCAACAGCAAAGTGGAAAGATACCATAGATCTAATATCTAATATCTAATATCTACCAGAATGTTGCTGGACAAGAGATTAGCCAAGCCCTTTGAACAGAGAGAGAGAGCCTCTGCCTGGACAGAGTCATCCTGACAAAAGGATGCATTTTATGACCCTTTTTGGCCCACTCAGAGGCCCAGGGCAATAAAAACTGGTATCAAGTCATTTTTATCAAGATATCCCCCTCCATGAACACTGCCAGAGACACAAACCTTCGCACCCCCACCTGCATTCCTTTCAACACCCACACCAGCTGAGTCTTTCTGAAAGAAGGGGGAAGGATCAATTTCTGTGTTTCTTATATGCTTTCACAATTACTTGAATTTATAAATGTGTTTTCTTTGACAAGCCATCCTGTGTAACTCAAAGTTAATTCTTTCAGCAATCAGTGAATCATCCTTATTGTTGGGTCTGTTCACATAAGGAAATTTACAACTCGGAAACTGTTAAAGCAAGATGGGCGTGCTCGGTCTTGTTTGAACCAGAAATAATAATTGACAATAACTATGATATTCATGTCAGTTAAAAACATACCGTTAAGGTGTTAAATGTAGAAATCCAGACCACACCCTGCTGAAGGAACGTTCTCTCAGACATGTGGTCAGTAAGAACAAAGAAATGCCTGATCCTGACTCAAAACTCCAGGATTTAAGTGTTTGCAAGGACTGAGAAATTATAAGAATCATGATTCGTGCATTTTAAAGTTTGTTTTGAATAATTATGGTTACAATTAGACTGTGTCTGTAAATTAAGCCATCATCTGTGAAATGATTGTTGGAAGTATAACATGTTTGGTGTCTACATGGCCCCTAGATCACAACAGAAGTTTCAACATCCAATTATTAACTGTACGAGAGTTATGAACTTGATTTTGTCAATGAGACGTTCCACACTTAGCAGTCATGAAGTGGCTCCTTCCTCCCAGCCTGAAGGCCCAAGGGAGGGAGACTCCCCTTTGTGACTGGTCTGGCCTTGTGATTGGCGGCGCTGAGCATAAAGGCACCAGGCACAGTCCACTCAAACAGAGCAGCAGAAGGAACAGAGGAGCAGAAGAGCAGAAAAGGAGAAGGCTTGGGCCAGGAAGTCTGCAGGAACACCTGAAGAGAGTCTCCAAGATCCAACAAGCCCACTCTCCGCCACTGCTTCATTCTCCAAGATCCAGCACTCTGCAACTCTGAAACTTCAAAAGCTCCAATCTTCATCCAATCCTGCTGAACTCCGAACAGACTGCTGAAACTCCAACTCTGTGAATAAGCATACGGTTCTTCTCACTCTGATCACTTGGTGCAGGCTGACTATACGTGTGCCCTTTTGTTAATTACTAAAGTTGTGTTGTTTCATGAAGCTCGCTGTTCAGGGACTTTCAGTAACTTTCAGTAAGCTTATCAATACCATTATCCCATCATCTTTCACATTTATTTTAGTCTGTGTTTGTGTTTTATGTTTGTCTCGTCTAGTTAGTAAATGTTGTCTGATCGTGACCAGTGATTCACTTTCTCGTCCAGAAAGGCGAAATCAATTCTCCAATTAACAGTGCAATTAAGAAGCGCTTTAAGGGTTAAATAATGTATTCCACCTGAACTAGCTTGCGGGATGAGGAATTGATTTCTATCAACTGCTTGATAGAAAACCCCTAATTAATAAATAATTAATCAATTAATAAATTATTATTAACTAATCAATTAATGAATATAGTGGGGAATCAGCAGAAGTGATTCCTATCTATATTCTGGTCGAGAATAAATCAACTAAGCTAAATTGCCTTACATATTTGGTTGAATATAATGGTTAATCAGCCTAAACTGATTCTGGTGGAGAATCAATACATTTTATTTCTAAACTAATTCCTACAACATTATAAACACTGTGGATGACCCCACTCACCCCTCACACACACTCTTCTTCACCCTCCCATCTGGCAAAAGGTTCCATAGCATACGGGCCTCGACTGCCAGAATGGGGAACAGTTTCTTCCCTCAGGCCATCAGACTCCTCAATCAAAAACTAAAAGGTGATCCCTCCTGTTGCTATCATATTTGCCCAATAATATTTATATTTATTGCTGTTTAACTCTGCTCTGCATTTCTAGCACATGTAGGCTGTGATGCAGCTACAGAGATGGTCTCTATGGTCCCTCCGTAGAACATGGTGAGGACTGGGGTGGAAGGTGAGGATTGTGGGTAAAGGCTAATATCACAGGAACATTTAAAAAATGATACATTGTGCAGCCCTGCCAGTTATATGAGCAACAAGGTCCTTCCTAGGAGACAGATCACACACTGATCTAGGTTGCACATGAGTATGTGTGTGTATGTATTTGTCTGAGATTCATGAGCTGATATCGCGCTTCTGAGAGGCTGTGTCTTCAGCTCACATCCACTGTCAAACCCCAGCACAGACAGAAAGGCCCCTTCTCCTTCTGCCCTTTTTCATGTTCCTCCACTAAAGTAAGGGAATGCCACTTGAATTTTTGTTCCCCCTCCTTTTCAATCCCATTCATCCTGTCTTTTCCTGTGAACTGCATGATCATGAGGATGGTGTTTCACTATCTCTGTTTGGGTAGAAGGTGGGAATGTTTATTCATATTTTTATTTACAATCAGCATACTGCAATGTCAGCTTCATGTGAAGAGTGAATTAAGCTGTCAGCACTTGTTGGAGATACAGTCATTTCAAACTTAGACCATCAGTGCAGGCAAGTGACTGTTCTTCTGCATGCTTTGCTGGCTGGCACAAAATTACAGACTTGTTTTATTACCGACTTACACAGAGGTTCAGAACGACTCACAGCGACTCCCATCTGTTCTTACGCATCACCCAAAAACCCCACTGCCAATGGAGTTTGAAGATATATCATAATATACAAATCAATAAACCAATGTTCGTGCCCCCTAAAGACAACAGCCCTGGCTTGTGCACACTTGTACAAGTGTGAAATATGAAAAGCAGACTGCAAGAATATGGTAAAATAACTGGGTTGTTGTTACACTTCTACCTAAAAAAGGTCAGCTGGGTGAGAAACTGCAATGGAAATCACACAAATGATCTGCAAAAAAATGAGGCACTGGAATATGCTTTTTTCTTTTTTTCCAGGAAGGAGAAAGAAGGACAACTGTTGCAGTAATTCTGCTAGCATGTCAATGCTATGTTTGTACCAGGCTAATGAAGTTGAGTCTTCAAATTTCCAAAATATTACCATATTTAAAAATCCTCAATGTTTTCTTTTTGGTAAAGTTTAAATCTCTCATTCTCTCTGTTTGTGTGTGTGCATATGCTGAGACTACGGTTAGAAGAAAGGTCTTTCCTTTCCTCAAACAGTCTGAAGTGTTTCTTCCATTTTTTAAACACTCTTCCACCTTTCACTAGGGTGGGAGGTACGTGTAACTAGTGGCTTGTCATTACACTTTAACACAGCTATGTAAAACTCTCCACTCATCCACATGCATATGTGTTTATATGAAACCACCTGAGCACGTTTTTTTTCTCACATGTTTGTCTTGTAAATAAATATTCAAAGTGTCACGTCCGGGCCATCACAAGTAGGCCAGCAGAGGAGTCGGTCGCCTGAATATTAGGGGGAACACAGCTCTGGACAGGGGAGGTGATGTATGAGTGTAGTATGTGTGTTGTTTGATTCCTAGGCAGCCCAAGGGTAGTACTTGGGTTGCTAGGAATCAAACGACAGGTCCACCTGTGTCACATGTGAGTTCATTATCTGTTCTGTGGTGTGATTGGTTGGGGGTAAATGAGTGTGTGTTTAAAAGGATGCCGTACCTTGGAATCAGTTGCGGGATCACTCACATGTTTTGTGTGAATGGTTGGGTTGTGGGTGTTTGAAACTGTATCAAAGAGAGAAAATGCTTCTGCTACTGATGACCGTTAAGTAAGAAGTCTCCTTGTGTATGTTTGCACTTTTCTCTCCTGTGCTTCTCCAGAGCTGAGCGAGGGTCAGAAGGACACTCCAGGTTTTCCTGAACTGAACTGCTAAGCATACGAACTGTGGAGAAGTACACTGGATCAAGAAACCAGTACGAGAGTGTGTTCTCAGATCACTCTGGAACTTTTGAGTTGTGATTAAAAGATTGTGTTTGCAAACTGAATTCACAGACTGTGTGTGCGTCCTTTCCCATGACCGCCATGTCACAAAGGCTTTTGTAAACAAGCAACAGCTTACTCTGTTTGTATAAGAAACATATTTCAAGCATTGAAGATCAGGTGTTGATCAAAATATTTTTAAATTCATAAAACACATGCCAGTGTACATAAATATTTTTGACTGGCACTGTAAATAAAGCGATCTGACCCAATCAGCAAATGTAGAGTGTCATCAAGATCAGTATGCAAATAAAGATGACATTTCCTCAGAAAATCCAGATTATGAGTCTGAACACAAATGAACATCAATGACAAAGGCCTCTGGGTCCAAACATTGCACAACACTAAACTAGCACCTACTCAATTCACCGTATTAATTCCTGTAGAGCAGGATATATTAGGCCAAGAGCTGGCTGGATTTTTTTAGGGTTTCTATGAGACAGGTCTTAAAAGTGGGTTATATTTGTGGAAGGGGTGTTAAGTGCAGTGGTTGCCTAAATATGTCCCCTCAGTGTTAAGATGATTAAAGTCAGTGGGACATCATAGCACAGCAATATGAGCTGCAAAAGGGGTAATGGGAGGTGGTGTTGAATGAAAAAACACGTCCACCCCCCACTCCCACCACCACTGCTTTCGTAATACACAATAAACTCATTACAGTCCATTAATATTTAACTATCTAATTTTCTCTATTAAAACCATGGAAAAAATGAGTGATGTACTGGGCCTAGGCCTTGAAGGAACACAGTGGTTAAGAGGCACCAAACAGAGAAATTAGATTGGGCCACATCAACTTCATTGAGTCAAAATGTCCCTATATATTAGGGCAATTGGAGAAATTGCTTTCCTTTCATAAACATGCCATTACATAGAGCCCAAAGTGCTCCAAGTGCATGTTTTTGTATCAATACAACTCCTTTTGATTAACTTCACTGCAGCATATAAAATCTGGTTATCACAAGCTAAAAAGTACAAAGCCATTGATGTGTGTCTGAAGTTATACAAAAGCTTTGGCAATGGCACCAGCACTTCATTTAGAGGCAAACAGAAAACATGAAGGCCACAAAAGAAAATGAGAGAGAAAATGTCAGTGTGAGAGAGCGAAAGAAAGAAAGCACAGAGGCATGGAGACAGTGTTGCTTTGGCAGGTGCTTCCCGTAGTAATAAACAGCACTATCCTTAGGAGAGACACAGTGAATGATCAAACTCTTTGATCGGTGCTTTAACGGTGCTTTAACAAGTTGCTCATCAAAAGCCTGCTTTATTGTTTTACTCTGCCATTAAGATCTGTTATTATGACCCAGGCTGGAGAACAAATGTTTATCATCAGTACTAAACTAGCTTTAAATCATTGCAAAGAGAAAAAAAATTCTTGGTTTACTGATAACATTTATCATGACTTTATATTTTTGTTGCACTAATATGGTCCAATAGCGTAGTTAATAATTTCTGTGCATTTACATGAAATTCCCCTTTTTTTAAATCCTCATTTACGTTTCTTCCACAAACCAATGTAGTAAACAATATGTACACTTACTAATGCCTCACGTAGTAAGACTTGCTACATATATAATAAAAGTGATTGGAATATAAACAGAAACAGATCTGATTATCTCTTGGTCGATAAATGTGGTGTGGTGTCTGTGTCTGTGAGTGTTGAGGTCACATAGCTGAGTTTGTGTTAGTCCAGAGGTGTTCTTCCTTTCAGAATATACAAAGAGGGGGACCAACAATGAAAATGCAGTATAACACATAGGACACTGGCCCAGATGTTAAGCAGTCTTATTTGAATCATTAATAGGATCCTGCAACCAAATGATAAATATAAAAAATCTGTTTAAAAAACTACAATAAACCTACTTGCACAATACCGCACACAAATTACAAATGGAAGCTGTAGCTGTGTGTTGACAAATCACATTCAAATGACGTAAAAGATAAGCTACATACACCTGCTAAAGTAATGCTGATTCTCCAAATAAAATAAATCTCCAAATAAAAATCACTCTTTCTAATGTTTTCAAGATTAGATGTGACATAGAGTACAATGAGCACTCTATCAGGAGGTGAAAAATATGCCAGTAAAGTGACTTCAATGACCAAGAGAAAAATGCTCTGAATTTGACAGAAGAAGATGAAGAACAAGGCTGATAAAAGGTGTACAGCAACATTAAACAAGCTAGAGAAATTTCTCATATTTTTTTTATGACTATTCCCTTATTTTAGATCCCTTATATTCTGCATATGGGAGAAAAAGCAGACAAACAGAAGCTCTTTTTTTCACGAAAAGATCATCGTTACTCATCATATGTTTGCAAAAATGTCATTACGTCATCCAAAGCCACCTCATGATCCTATAGTGTGGAGCAATTGGACAGAGTAAAATTATTATGTAATTATTAAAAAAAATCCTGAATTGCAGGGAAGGGCTAAACCCTAGAAGTGAGAGGCATCGGTGGCCATTCCAGGGCGCAAACTTGCGGCACTCACATTCCAAGGCCGCTGCTTTTACTGCTATGGGCCAAAGAGAGTTAGATACTCGAGAGGACCATGCTCAGAGGATGCTCAGAGAAAACTCGCCCGCTTGTCACAGAGCAAATTCTCCCCATAAAATACAATGAAAGTGTGTGGTAATTGCAGAACTGTTAAATGAATAGAAATGTTCCAAAATTAAAAAGCTATTACATTAACTTGAATTAAAAGATAAAATAATGTTTCTTTACTTATCCTATTAGCTTGCAATTTTGAAGACAGAACGCTTTGTTGAAAAGTGACTTTGAGCAAGAATATGGCACATCTGGTTTAGAAAGAATTATTTGTTGATAGCACAGAACACTTTCAAAAAATGAAACACATGTGTACAAACCTCTCTCACACACAGATACTTTTAAACATTAACACCAAACACTGCAAAAAGCCTACAAAATGCATAGAATTTGTGTTTGTCTGATTACATTCACTTCATTAACGCAACCCTCAACCCTGTGAAAATAAAAAGATAGAGAGATTATGTTGATTGGTGGCACATTCGTAAAAGTAAACCATTTGGAAAGCAAGGTGAGAGTACACAGACTGGGAACGCTTTCTTCAACTCTAATCCAAACACTGTTGACACTCTCAAGGGCTTTAAATTGACTGAATTACTACGCAGAGTCAAGAGTTAATCTTATCTCTGCTACTGTACCTCCGAAAAATGCACGGCCCTGCACAACCTGAACGCCCCTACTCACCCACTCTCTCTCTCATTAAAGGCATGACAGCCATTAGAAAACAGAAAGCGATGAGAGGTACAGTGTTGTCCCCTGCCCCGCCCTTGCTGTGAATAACTCCTACACAGACAGTTATTGGAATAAATCTTCATTAGGCCTTGCTCCTGCGCTCTGTCTCTTATAGATCCAGGAGACACCCTCAGCAGACTGAAGTCATCCATCTACACTGCCACTCACAGTAGTAGCCTGAGCGTTCAAGCTACGCCATTTGTTCCTTGCAACTACTAAAAAATAAATGCATGGAGCAAAGGAAAGACCACAATCATTTCTCATCATTACACTTGAAACATTACATTTGCCACAATACTGTGCCCACTTGCGTGAGAGCATGAAAACAAAGATGGAAAAAAACCAAATGATTTATTCAAGTTCAATCCATGATTAAAACTTGCAGCCATGTTGGTGCGCTTTAAATTTTGAAAGCAGCAAACCACATCACGACAATATTACACTGGAGCCTATGTGCCCTGTATGTCTGCGAGCATATGTCAACAGTAAAGAAAACCTATTAGTCTGAGTGAGAGAAGAGGAAACTCTGCCAGTATCAATCTTGTTTCAACAAGACTGAAAATCCGAGGCACTGAGCTGTTTTCGAAATGCAGCGGGCCATGCCGCATACTCAATTCACAAATGTATCTGATTTGATCCCCATTGATTGATACCCCCAAGTATAGAGAAAAGGATGTGGTGGAAAGGCCAAACAGCACAGGCTACAGAGAAAACAGCATCACAATAAATATGAAGTCCGAAGTTGGATTGCACAGCAAATTCAGAAAGCGTTTAACATATGGAAACACCTCAAGGGGGCCTCTTGAATTTCCCTGAGCATTTTGTCTACTCTGTCTGAAAAACAGGGCTTTTTGGTTAATATAAGTTGGTCTACCTGTTATCTATGCACATACAGGTATAAGCTTGCCAAATATAGGGCTGCAGTTATATAATATTTTAATTTTAAAAACTATCGAAAATGATTTTATATATTAAATAACAGTAACATTCTGTATAAACAAGTAATGATAGATTTACTGTACACGTGCTCCATTTTATCTTGTATAATCTTGTGATATTTCTGTTTTTGTTTTTTTGTTTCATTTAACTGTGCACTGTGTATATGGTTGAAATGACACCTACTTGACTTGGATTAAAAATGATAATGTCTGAAAACACATACATTTCTAGTTTCAAAGAAACTAATAGTATATTATTGTGTATCATTAAGTAATTATATTTACCATTTATAAATAGCAATAATTATTTGATCAATATTCCATGATTCCGATGTGATTTGAATGGAACAATGTTTTACATGTAGTACAGGTAAAATACTCACTCATTTCCCCTATGTGACGTGTGGGCTTGGTAAATGTCCTTAAACAAATGGCCAGCCTGGCCTGATACTAAGGCCACACCCCCAGTCAACCTAAAAGTCCTTATGTTCTAACAGCCTCTAGCGGCTGCTGACTGGGGGTGTGACACCCTACCTTTGTAAGGCTTTCCAAAGGTCAAGGTTTTCCTTCCCCTACTCTTTGAGTAGATGCAGTGCTAAGTCTATTTGCCCTAGAAAGATTAAAATACATGGTACAGTAATCAGTGTCCCTGCAGAAGCCCTACCCTGAAGAAACCTGTCTAATAAGTAAATGAACAAAATATGTCTTTATAGTCTTATTTACACACTTTTTCACAAGCCTATTATCAATACCACTGGTACTGTTAGTACCATAGTACTGTTACTGTACTGGGGTAGCCTAATTGGAAAAATAGTAGGAATCTGATTCTCATAAACAGGCACAGTCCCAGCAATGCTGCTGTCTTGGCAAAGAAATGCGTGAGAAAGAAAGTGTGAGACAGAGAGAGAAGGAAGAGAAATTCACACAAAAACAGACAGAGAGAGAGAGAAAGAGAGAGAGAGAGAGAGAGAGAGAGAGAAAAACACGCCTTCAGTGAAGATTCTCAACCACACCAAGAACATGTGAGACATTGAAGGTGCGTAAAGCCATTTTTGCAACACTTTCAGAGCGCCTGCTTGGCTCATCTTTAACGATCCAGCCATCCCCAGATACAAGCTTTACTTACAAGTATCAACCAGGAGTGGAAAACAGAAAGAAAAGAAGTGAGAAAAAAAGCTCTCACCAACTCATAGTTAGTAAGCCAACTTCACCACTGTATAAATAAATAATTCTGCAGACAAATGAAGCTAGGCTGGACTGTTTTGGCACATGCATAGTGAGGATTTACAGTGTGTGGTAACGCTGAGCTTATGTAAGGTCTTGTGAACCAGTTTGGCCTTGGAGACCATGGCCAGCTGCACCCAGTTTCAAAAGTGTACAGTGAGGGCACTGAGGAAACCGTTAACATCACATCACCATAATAAAAAAATAAATAAATGAAAGACTGATAGAAAGAATGAATGAAAGAATAAATGAAAATTGATTAATAATATGGACACGACACAGTCAGAACTCTTAATATTACAAAGACAGCTATGCGGGGAGAAAATGAACCCTCATGAAACATTTCATTTCCTTTGAAGTAAAGACAGATCAAATGATGACCAGTATCTTTTGTGTAGAGTCTAGCTTCATTCTGAAATCATGCACTTCTCACTTCAAATCTTGTGTTCTCAACTTAAAAACTGAGAACCATCAAACCCTGAAAGCATATTTCACTCATGGGGAAGAGCAGTTAGGATTAAACAGCACAGCCGAAAAATGCTGAATCAGTGTGCCATAGGTCCCTGAGGAATGCCTCTCACACATACACACTTCAACTGCCAAGTCTGCGCACACAAGGCACAGATTTTAGAAAGCAAAACAAAAGAAATAACAGCTGTAGTCGAAGCTGAGAGCCCAGTGCAATTAAGCTGGAATAATGTGTTCCATTTTATAGGAGCAAGCCCAGTTTAAAAAGAAACAGGGAAACATACACTCCCAGGAATGACTCTGTCAACACATTAACAATAAGTTCAGCCCACATTCATCATTCAGAATGCTTTACAAATAAAAAAACACTGACCACCGTTTCTCTCATCTACTACACTCAGCGAACAAAGCTGGGGGATAGATACAGAATTTAAAATGAATTCATGTGATATATCACAGGGATATGTGCACAGAAGGGATCATATGGGTATACAGTCTGTTAGTTGCATCACAGACATAAACTTTCTTTCAGATTTGCTGGATATGGTAGCAGTTCCTAAAATCAGGACAGAAACATATGGTGAGGCAGCTTGTAGCCATTATAGGCCTATTCTACAGAAACATCTCCCCATGGCACTTAGGGCATCAAAGATTAGACACAAATTCAAGAGAAATAAAATAAATCTTCTGTGCAATGTTTTAATTTAGGATTTTACTAGTGATTTTATTAATGCTACTTTTAGTTGTATCCTTATGTCTTCCTGTTTCCATCTGTCTCATCATTGTGTTTAATAGTGCAATTTATTATTTCTTCTGAAATTGCAAATTTTCTGTAAGGCACTGCAAAACAATATTTCAAATTTTGTCTGAAAAGACTCTATCTATACTGTTTTTAGCATTCTCTTCTTTCTTTTCTGTTACATTCTCTGTACAGAAAGTGCAGTATGAACAGTTGTCGATTTACTGATTGACTGTTGTCATTTATAGCTGAAGTATCAGGAGGAAAAAATCACTGCTTCCCACTCCAGTGCTGTGCGTAAATAAGTTTAGGCAACATATATGTGTATTTGAGAAAACAAGTTGGCTGGAACAATAGTAGAACTCCCTGAGCCTTTTGCTCTTTCTCTACAGGGGCAGCCAATGTAGCGTAAAAGCAGATAGTCTAACCATGCAAGCCCATCCTATGCCTCTATCCAAACTCAGAGAGAGAGAGATATAGATAGTTTGTATAACAAGGTCTGTATAGTGACTTCACACTGGCGCACAAACACACTGCTGCTCTAAAGTTTTGTTAATTGGCAGAGAAATTTCACCAAAGCACTTCTTTAGCCTGATTGTCGAAAGCCAGAAGAGAACAAGACAGTTTTATCAAGATAATTAAGATTTCACAAAGACAAATGGTTTCCTACAGTTTGGTGAGATGAAAGCTATTGTCACCCAGCAGCGGGTAACTTAAATGAGGTATGTGTGTGTAATTAGCGAGTGGAAAGAAGAGACAGCGCTGTTTACCTCTGGACTTGGATGAGAATGTAAGCGAGAGTTGGGCAAATAGGTCTGGGTCCTCAAACCTCTCCTCTTTGACTTTGATCCAAAAGCAATTCTCCGCCATCTCCTGAGGCACTATCTGCAAGCACAGAGAAGCCGCATTACACTCACAAAAGCGTGTGCATTCATAGTACACACAAAATCAACAGGGTGGTTCATAAAATAATGCTGATTCCATTCACTCTCATGATGTGTGTACATATGTGGAAGTGCTCATGCAGTATGAACTCTCAGGCCCACCTACCAAACTCATGTGCAATATTACAGACAGGATGAAAGGGAATGGCATGAGTTTCAAGTGTGTAATTCTTCAACTCTTCACTCAATCTTCACAGATAGTGATCTCACATCATCTCTCATCATCTACACCTCATTGCCTCCAGTTCATTACAGCTCCAGATAAAAGGAATCTTCAGCATGCAGTCCAGTGCCATCTTAACCAATACAACTTTGCAGAATATTTTGGCTTTGAAAAGCCCAGCTAAAACCATGACTTGGAAAGGCTAAAAAGAAAACTTGAAACTGCTTTTGACGCAACTGCTTTTGTACTAAAAACATCATTAAAACCCCCCTTCTGCCCCCCACTACAGAAAATTATCAGCCAACATAGTAACAAAGCATGACAGTCATTTAATCATGCCTGCTCAATGCCTTCCAAAGTAACTAACACTTTTGAAGAGCAGCAAAACTGTTCAATAATTGATATTCAAATTAGGGCTGTCAAAATAAAATTCAAAATTTGAATATCCTTTGAATGGAAAACACACACATTTAAATGTTTAAAGCTACCACCACAGTGGCTACTATGTTTCAGGCAATATGACATTGCTAAGCATAAACAAAAGATAATGACAATGTATTTTGAAGTTAATTAAGTATTTAGTTGTATTGGAACTCTTCCATGACTTTTCCACTCTGAATGAAGTAATGCAATGATAACAAAAATCTGTTTCTCAACTGCTTCAGGAGGCAGACCTTTGTCTGTAAAACTAACCCTCAATAGACGGTCAATCTGTACAGCAGTCAGCTAATAATAAGTAATGTTTATGCATTTGTAAGGTAGTGAGGTAAGCTGTTAGTTTAGCTGTTTGGTTAATTGATGCTATATTATAACCACCTGAACTAGTTACAGAAAGGTGTAATATTGACTAACTGAGTGTATAAAAGCATACATACACATGCTTTCATTCACGCAGTTTATTATATTGTAAGCTTTTGAATATACTTGATATTTGAGTGCCCACATCACACTCAAAGCATAACTATCTAGAAGGTTATGTATTTTAGTTCTGAATATATGTGAATATTTGACAAACATATTAGGTGAAAATGACAATAATAATGTAACTTAATGGCAATTAACTATGAGCCATTTTTTATAATTATTTTGTTTCGTTTTTCCTTTTGACAACCATAGTGATCACGCTAGCTGAATGTTTCGCACAACTGATGCTGTTTCAACAACTTGTTGTTTCAACAACTGATGCAATTGATTCTTCCAATAAAAGTAGGAGAAGCAACCAAGCCAGGATCTATTTCCACGATGGAAAGGCCAGACACATTAGTACTGAAATACAAATTCACAACCATTATCTTTCATTCCAACAGCCGTCAAAAAGAAAGAAGAAAATAAGAGGTTAGGTGAAGATGTGAAAATACTTTTTTCTACATTTTCTTTTCTTAAACTAAGGATAAATTGCTATGCTAATTAAAAACAATCACAGGTCTGTCGTGGGTTGAAAGGGGGTAAACAGGCTCTTAGTCTATAAACTGTATTCTAAAAAATAAATTATTTCTAGATCAATATAATTGAGGTCTACACAGACAAGAGGATTCTTCATCACAGTCAGAAATACAGCCGAGCAAATGAATGAGAGTGTCATGGTGTTTACTGTCAAATAGTGAACATTTTGCAAGTTTGCACTCTACTTTGGTTATACGTTCACACCCACACACACACACACACATACATACACCCACATACAAACACACACACTGTCCCTACCTACAAACCCTACTTGACTTAGTGGACAAAATTAGAGCCTAATCGCTCTGTTATCACTGTAATCTAATATTGTCACAAAGTGTGAGTGCGTGAAAGACAGAGAGGGGGAGAGATAGGTAAAGGGAAAGATGGGGAGGAGGGAAGAAGAGAGAAAGAACAACAAGCAACATTAATGCTGTTACTGATGTGTGAGAGCTTGTTACAATGCAGTTTCTTAGAATGCAGTAATTAACATGGTCAGGTGGCTAGGCAGAATGACCTTCAAGCTGAAGCGGTGGTGTAAAACACTCTAGCTCCCCTTTAGTGACTTTACCATCAACTCGTAGGCAGAAAAGGAGCCTCTCTGCACGGCCTTAGACATAGACCAAGCAATCATTTACTTTTCAATAAATGTGGACTGCTCCCCTGTGTAGGTGTTCTAACCGTAGGAGAAATTACATTACAGCATCTCCAGGCTACAGTCTCCAATGTGGCTTCTTGGAAATCTGTTACATGTTCCAAATAAATAAATAAATAAATAAATAAATACATACTGCTTCCTCACTTTATCGCTCCTGGCTGCTGTTGCTATCTTTTTACTCCCATTTGTTGTTCAGAATGGAACAGTCTCAAGAGAGTGCAAAAAATCTTTTAAAACAACAAATAAAAAGTAAAAAACACTGTTTTTACTCACTCACTCACTAGACACCCCATTTGCATTTCTCTACTCTTATTGCTGGAAACGGATGGTTAATTGTTTTACAGATGCTCATTTGTGTGTAGATGCATGTACAGGCACATGCATGCTTTATTATACATCCATACACAATGAACACATCATGTATATGCTCAATGCGCACCAAATTGCAAATACAAATGGGTTTTTAACTCACAAATGTAAGTGCCATCAGCTCCATTCTACCTTATGAATATGCATATAAGGCATAGATAGGAAGCAAACGGAGTACTAAGATAAGAGAAAATAAGACAAAACTTTAATAGTCACGGCAGAAAGTGGACAGTACAAAGAGCAGCAAAAATAAAAACCAATAGAATAAAACAAAATACTATACCAACAACACAGTATAAAATGTACACTATACAATCTAGAAATATAAAATATGGACATGTGTATTGTAAAATATATACGTGCAGGGGTCCAGATGGCGACTAAAATGGTCGCCAATGCAACTAGATTATTTGTTTTGTGACTATTTTTTTCATTTCAGTCACCAATGCTGATCGTCTCTCACAACCAAGAGAAATTAAAATAAAAATACAAGAAAAATAACATCTCAACAACTATCACGTGATTAGTTATGGGAATTTCGGCTTTTTTTTAATGAGTCGGATCATTTGGATCAGTTCACTAACCGGCTCCTTTGGCTCTTAAACGCATAGACAGACAGATGCCGCATTCACTGTTCCCAGTTCTCACGATACGTCAGCGCGTCCACCATGCTGCGAGTGGTGAAAGCATCATATAAATGACTCCATGACAAAAAATAATTTCTGAAAACATTTCACTCATGCCTCTCGAACACACAATGTGTGGTTACTGTGTTATTACTATAGTGGCTTGGTATTAAATATATACAGGACTGGATCTAAAATCCTTGGAACAGAACATGACTTTTTCTGTGTGTTGCCACTGTATGGTTTATCTGTTTATCTGTGTTGTTTATCTGTGGACAGTCTACTAATATTATATGTCTGTGGTCAGACGGCAACCCATTGCATAGCGCATTCTAAAATATATGAAAATATATACAAAAAATAAACACGAGAAACACATAGTTTCACTATGTTTTAAAAATGTGACATGACAATATTTTTTTAATCACATTTGAAAGAGATTATGGCTCCTAAAAAAAATTGGCTCCCAAATATTTTGTGCTTAGGAGCCAACGGCTCCTAAGGTTTTTCTTTTGTCTGGAGCTCTGACATGTATATACATATGGAGATGTAAACTTAAATATGTATGTATGTATGTATGTACACAGTGAGTATATGTATGTATATGTATGTATATAAGTACACTGTGGCTATACATACACACACACACACACACACAATGGAGTGACAGGCATTGACAAAAACAGTAGTGATGCACCAAAACAATTGCACATTTTAAATGTTAAATATTCATAGTAGTAATATTGTGTCATAGCCTGCCTTTCTGCCAGTGCGGCTACAATCAGCCTTACTCGTCCATATGCATTCGTGGTGTACTGCTTACACAGGACAGCTGTTCTATCTCTTGTTCAGCTCTGTCACCTGGTATATAAAGTAGATTCTCCAAAGCAAGCATATCTAAAGCAAGGTCCAAAGCCTGCTGCCTGCCACCTGGGGTTATTAAGAAACCCAAGCCATGAGCTATTAAACTAGAATAACCAATGCAAGATCAAATAACGTGTAACAAAATGTACAAAATGCAAATCTAGAAAGAATAACCTAATTTATCTGTTAACATTTAAGTTGTATGAGGTCGCCATTCATGCATTATGATATTAAAGGGTTAATCTGGCCAAAACTAACATTTTACTCACTGGCTCTGGTAATGTATCTTGAAGGAGGGAGTAACTTCTGATATACTACCAGTTTTTTGAGGTGAGTAAACAGTTACATACAAGTTAATGAATGCAGAAGGAAGTCAGATAGCTAATGTGACTGCAACCTTATCTTATTACAAAGAAGACCATGGAATAGTGTCAGAAATAACTTGACAACAAGCTAAAAGGTAATGCTAGCAAATTAGTAATTTATTAATTTAGCCATCTAGACACCAAACCTATCTACTCATTTGCCTCAGAGTTAGAGAAATTTGAAACTTTGCAGTGCATTATTTGTTTTGCCTAGTTGTGTTTTTAAGTATTAAGATTTGCTTTTAGTGCTAGCTTCTCTTACCTTGGACCAGTTGATTCTCTTCATGACCGTGTCAGGTATGTAGATTTTCTTCGGCTCCAGCCCATAAGGCAGCTTGACAACAGGTGGGGCTGGGGGGAAACCTGGATTTCCAAGGAAAGAAGGAAGTGGAAGACCACCACCTGGGGGAGGGGGTGGAGGACCACATCCAGGTGGTGGGGGTGGAGGTGGGGGCAGTCCCATACCTGCTGCAAGAAGAGGAGGTGGAGGAGGTGGGCCTCCTCCAGGTGTGGGTGGGGGAGGAGGAGGAGCAGGTGGTGGGGGAGCAACTCCCCCTGGTGGTGGGGGTGTGCTCGTAGGGGCACACGGAGCACCAGGACCTGCTGCAATCTGGAAAATGAAAGAAAAGAGTCAGAAATATCCACAACGTCCCAAAGGGTACTCTGGACCAAAGTACTATTCCCCCATCCATTCCCATTCAGTCACTACACGCCAAGCTATGGCTTTTATTTCCCATTTGTGCATTATGCCATAAGGAGTAATGGGTGAGACAAGGTTGGTGTTGCTGGTTGTTGGACAAGATGGGGGTAGGGAATAGCACAGAGTGTCAGAACAAAGAAAAAGAGATGACTGTAAAACAAATATTAAAATGTGTGTATATGTCCCTTTTTCTGTGAGACAGAGGCATTATGGCAGCTGTGGCCTTCTCTGAGGCTGCACAGTGTTTTTAAAGAAACATGCCCCACAATATGTGTGTCCGTGTTACATACAAAAAAGTTGGGGAGGCGTTGTTAATGTGGAAGAATTGCACAAAGTGGTTGGATATAAAGCTGCCATGATCATGCTAATTGAAAAACATAAACAGTCATTATGCATTAAAAGGTGCAGAAGAATGAAGCATGAAGCATTTCCACCCAGAAAAGTCTCTCATTTGCCCAGGGACTCCTAAAGTGAAAAATTAGTGTTCCTGTCACGGCGCCCCCACTCTCCCGAGTGAGGGCCAGAACACACAAAGGCATTCATGATATGTTTTCCTTGTTTTTATTCTTCAAAAACATAAACAAAAGGGTACGAGGACCCAAACTGGCTTCTTCTCAGAGTACAGCTGAAAACACCCCAAAGACGACGGTTGACCGGCAACTAATATCGGTCTCAGATGAACTTAAATACAAAAACTCAACCAATAACAAAACGCAATCCCTTAAACTCAACTAAACACAGGTGAAAACTAACTAAAACCCAGCTGAACATAATCCCACGCAAGAACGTCAAAATAAAAGCACAAAACCAAACCCATAAACCAACTTAAATAAGGGTGCTCTCTAGCTTTCACCCACTGTCACGCCCCAGCCCTGACAGTTCATGTGAGCAAGTGTGTGTGCATCTGTCTGGCAGCAGATGTTGAGTCCATGCAGAACAGGCAGAGTAAGATGAGCATAGAAAAGAGGTGAGAAAAGCCTGAACTTGGCTCTGAGAAAACAGCCTATGATCAAACTTCACAAGTCTCCACAGGAAGTGCTCACACACAAACGGACAAACACACAAACACGCACGCACACATGCACACACGCGCACACACATACACTGTTCGGGTCCCATTTGTGCCAGTTTACACATTTTCATAGAAATCTCATGCAGTATTGGGTGTCAGAAAGATGCTTGGAGCAATTGTGCTAACTGACAAAATGACAGCATCATTATTTATTTGGATATGAAATATAGAGAGTGCTGTGTGCAGTCTGATTCATCTAATTTAATCATAACACGTAACAGATGAGAATAAACAATTAGACTTGATTAACATGTAAATTGCCTCTGTAATTTGCTAATAGATTAAGCATATGAATAGGATGCAGCCACCTGAACCTGCTGTAGTAATGAGAAGACTAATCGGGCTTTAACACCAGTGGCTCCTTGCTCCTTTCTCTCTCTCTCTCTTTGTGTGTTATATATATAAGTGGGGGTTACGTTCCAAGAGCATCCATGTATAGTGAAAAAACGCGTGGTTGTGAAGTGTTTTTAAAAAAACTGCCTAAAAATGCCTATTTTTATAGTGTACACACTTATTATGTCCCCAAATATGCTCCCAAAACACATTAAACTCATTAAACCTTAAAGAGAATGTAATGGTAAACCTGTTTTCGTATTGTACAGTGTACACTGAACTCCCGCAGTGCTAAAATGTAAATATCGATGTTACCCCTGTATAGACTGTACTGTAATTCATGCACAGGCGTTTTCTTTGGTATGCGCTGTTGTTTTCTTTGGTATAAGCAGGATAAATACAGTAATACATTCATTTAATTTAAAGTAATAAAAATACAGGGCTTTAAGAAGAACAAAATGAAAAACACAAGAACACTCAGGACGCTTCACGAGGGAAATTCTGGACTGCAGCTGCGTCACAGGGCAGCAGCCATTCAGCAGCGTGGAGAAATAAATAACATTCTTGGATTGGCTGCTTTCAAACATCCCGCCTCTGAGTATAGCTGACTGTGACGTCCAGGCCTCGTGCACCACACCCCCTCGTGCTGGTTGTTTATGTTTGAGGCGGCACTGAGCAGCGGAGGCTCGTTTTGCTCAGGTGTCTGATTGCCTTGGTAACTGCCGTGCCTAAACATAAACAACTCAGCACGAGGACGGGGGGACGTGGCGCACGAGGCATGGATGTACTCAGAGGCAGAAGGCTCGAAAGCAGCCATGGACCGCGATGGACTGAAACCGCGACTGTTAATCCACAGTAAGGCGGGGAGTTACTGTCCAACATATATACTGCTCAAAAAAATTAAGGGAACACTTTGTAATCAGAGTTTAGCACCACATCAGTTAAACTACTCAAATACTGATCTGGTCAATGCAGAAGCAAAGGAGGTTATTAATCAGTTTCAGCTGATTTGGTGCACTAGAGGGGAAACAATGAGACGGAATGGTTTAACAGGT
>JBBPCY010101002.1:0-20560 GCA_037974405.1 Brachyalestes nurse | reverse complement strand
GCGTTGTCCAAAATGTCTTGGTCTGCTGAAGCATTAAGATTGTCCTTCACTGGAAGTAAGGGGTCTAGCCCAAACCCTGGAAAACGGGTGTGTCCCAATACTTTTGTCCATGTGTATGTAAATCATGTCTTTTGTACATTAATGGGTGCTTCAGTGCAACCACAATAAATTCAAAGCAAGATTTTTTTCCAGACAGTGGCCTCTTTATTATGTTTTAAATCAGTGTTATGCAAATGCAGGGCACTAATGTTGCCTGAGCTGTATGAATCTAGACATTTTCAGCTCCTAGAGGCCCACATTTGTATGTTAGGATGTTGAATGTCGCCTCACCTGTGTAATAGCCCCAGCAGTGTTGTTATAAGTGGGGTCGCAGTATCTTCTGGAAGATCGATGCTCACCATTGTGTTTGCGCTGGCGGGATGGCATCCCCTGATCAGCAAGACAAAACAATAACCAGACCACCAGAAATCCCCACATACAGCCCATCCTGAGTCTGTTTACTCTTACGTCTCTTTAGGTCAAGATCAATGTAAACTCCTCCACTTCCAGGAAAAACAAGCAATGTGCTCTATTTTCAGAAAAGGGTCAAATTAAACTCTTCCACTTCCAGAAAAAGTATCAAACTCCTCAACTTCCAGAAAAAGTATCAAACTCCACTTCCAGAAATTAAATCAATTATGTCCACTTCCAGAAAAAAAAAGGTCAAAGTAAATTTGTCCACTTCCAGAAAAAGAATAAAGTAAATCTATCCACTTCCAAACAAA
Source organism: Brachyalestes nurse (assembly GCA_037974405.1). Lineage (NCBI taxonomy): Eukaryota > Metazoa > Chordata > Actinopteri > Characiformes > Alestidae > Brachyalestes > Brachyalestes nurse. The sequence continues at coordinate 19,796 of JBBPCY010101002.1, read as the reverse complement.
AGGTTAAAGTAAATTTGTCCACTTCCAGAAAAACGATTAAAGTAACCTACAGACTAAAAGAAAACGTATCTGTGTTCTCATTGAGCAGCTTGTTGTGCACTTTTGTCCTTCACTGCTAAGAATTCTAAATCCAGATTGTCAAAAAGTCAAATAGTGCGCGGGAAGATAAACACAGAAGAAAGAAAGCTGTCCATACAGATTGCCCATGTCCCTTGCAGATACTAAAAAACTAAGACAGACTGTGAAAAATGTCCTGGTTCAGGATGGTCCTCCTTCCTTGGTTCAAAGCTCATTTCTTATCTAAAGGTGGTACAGTTCAGAGACTTGGCAGAGGCTGTGCTTTTCACATGCTAATACAGGTACAGCAAAGGTATGTCTTGCACCAATATTTGACTTACTTCCTCCATTTCCAACCCCTCCCTTACCTGTGCCCTACACCGCTGATAACAGCTTTACTTTCTTGTGTTCACTGTGATTTTTACACCAGTCATTACCTACAGAGATCATTTTAAGCCTTACAGCAACTAGTGTAAAAAAATTGAGCAGACCAAAGGTGGATTTGTGTTTATAAGACTGATGAAAATCTGAACTGGTACTGTGTTTCACAGTTTAATCAAATTATTCATTTGACTTACATCAAACCAGCTGAATTGCTTCTTACTAAACTTCATGTTTTAGGTTCTTCTTACTAAATAAAGTGCATTTAGGTGATTTAGGTACCCAGATTGCCATACAGCAATCCAGGTATTACATTGTATGGTCATTTTAGGTTCTTCTTACCCCATGTAGTAAATCTTTTAGGTTCTTCTTACTAAGTAAAGTGTATTTTATGTAAAAATGAATTGTTACCCATTTTAGTGCTTTACAGCAATCTGAGTATTATCCTGTATGTTCGTTTTTAGGTTCTTCTTACCACATAAAGTAAATCGTTTAGGTTTTTGGTTGCTCATTTTAGAGCCTTACAGTATTACACAGTAATATTGTGTATGTCATAAGCTAAATTAACTGGTACTAACTGTGCAGTTTTTCTCTCTCTCTCTGATCAGCATGGTGGGAAATGACACTGTTTTTGGTGCAAAATGTTCCTGCTCTCCGCTCAGCACTCTCACATTAGACACAACACTCTCGCATGTAGCCTTGTGCCTTTCCCTGGTGCTGTGTGAGAACTCAAGAGAGGCTTTGGAGTGTGAAGCGTGCTGTGAAGGTGGGCCTGTAGTGGGAAATGAGTTTACAGTGTGGGTGTGGAGAGAACATGAGATAAGTATCATGAGCTGTGGGTTAAAAGGGCCACTGGTTTATACTGAGCACTATTGACCAGCACTCATAATTCACAAGCAATGACTAACTGTGTGGCAAAACTGACATGAGATCAGTTCCAGTGCACCTAAGGTAACAGAACATGCCGAGGTGTAATTCAGTGTCTCCCTCTGCAGGTCGAATGGCGCAAGTTTAAAGTGAAGTGGTCCCTTATAGTCTCTTAAACTGGATCTCCGGATCTTTGCATTCAACACGTTCTCCAAGTGAAGCAGGGGACCGCCACCAATGAGGGACACACAGGGAGCAGTGTGTGGGGTGAGCACCTTACTCAAGGATACCTCAGTGATGAAACTAGCAGTGCTGGGATTCAAACCTACAACCTTCTGACTGCAGGGGCAACTCCCTAACCACTAGGCCACCAGCTATGCCTACACATACAAGCAATATTAATGCTTTATTATAATTAAGTCCACTTTTATTAGAGAAATACAAAAGTATTGTCTTTTAAATAACTCACTGTATACAGGACAGCTACAAATGGGTCTACAGGGCAGTAACCTAGTGGTTAGGGCATTCACCCTCTGATCAGGAAGTCGTGAGTTTGATTCCCAAGACTGCTAGTGCACCTCTGAGGTACCCCTGAGGAAGGTACCGTCCCCACACACTGCTCCCCGGACGCTGTGTTCCTGACTGCCCGCTGCTTCACTTGGTCAATGGGTTAAATACAGAGGAAGAATTTTGTGCTGTGTGTGAATGGTCACTTTCACAACAATTATACAGTAAAGATCATATTATGGTTTGCCGCATTTAACTTGTAGATATATAAAACACATCAGATGTCTAATTTCTATAATCACTATTCTGAATGAATCTGACAATTCCACATCAAACCATTCTGAGTGAGCATATTATCCAGACATTTTTAAAACTATGGAATTAAGTGTCAATTTGTCATATGTGAACACACAACAGCACACAGTGTGAAGAGTGTAAAATTGTTCTTTGTAATTTAACCCATACACCAAGTTAAGCAGCGGGCAGCCAGAGACACAGCGCCTGTGTTCCTTGCAGTCCTGGGATTCGTACAAACAACCTTCCAGTCACACGGGCAACTTCCTAACCTTAATTTAAGCCTGATCCAGTCGTCTGGTGATTGACCTGATCCAAAGACATATGTGACCACTGGAACTGTTTATCCTAACCAGGGTCGCAGGGGGGTGCAGGAGGCCGCCCCAGACTCTGGATAGGTTGCCAGACCCATGTAAGTTTCAGCATCTCCTATTTGTCCAACATGCATTTCTTTGGACATGGGGTGAACACACAAACTCCACACAGAAAGGTCCCTGACTAGGAATCAAACCAAGAACCTGCAGACCCTTTATCTGTCTACATTACTAGATTTAAGTTTTGCTGTAGGCAATACAATGTTAAGATCTTTAAACTTAAATAAAAAATTCAGTCAAACTGTGTGAGATGTCCAAAAACATCTCAAAGCTTGAATTTTTAGGCATTTTTGTATGGATGACAGTGTTGCATGGTGTCAGAAACCACACAAGTAAGTCCACTGGAGGTCACGTAACAACTTGACATGGCTCGAACCAAGTGTGTGATTTTGGCATAAAGTTCGCACAATGCTAACAGCTGACCATTACCTTCCATTAGCTACGTTAGCTTCTTAGCAAACATGTCTTGGCTGACTGGCTACATTTATGGTGTGGAGAAAATTGTGGTGGTGTGTTCATATGATAGTTTTGTTTGGAAATATTTCTCATGAAAGACCCCTTTGTGTGCTCAAGGAATAAATTTCTGACATGAACCATCTCAGACACGCTGTTAAAACTCAAGCACTCTTTATTGAGAGACCTAAGGGCCTTATAGAATGGGGTAAAGAGCGTAACTGGCCACCCCGCAGGTGTTTCTGCCGTTTCGGGCCATGCGCATGTAGCCGCCCTCTCCCCAGCCTGTGCCCCAGCTGTGGACAGAAGAAAAGGAAACGTTAAGGCAGGTTTGAATGCACACAAGGGCTAACCCAAAGCTGTCAGGCTGAGATGTAATTTGTCCTTAATGTAACTAATTTTACCACTCATTGCTTAGTCTTAATGAGTTGGAGAGAATATTTAAAGAAGAGTAAACACTAAAATGCTCTCTGACACCCCTGATCTAAACTTAGAAGGGTGCTCTCACCTGTTTTTGATGATCCAGTAGTCCTTGCCGCCTTCGGAACCGTAGCCAACCAGGAGCATAGCATGACTGAGATTGTGAGGACTGCAGCTCGGCTCGTCATAGATCCCTACCAGAGCATTAAAATGACTTGTGAAGAATTGCTTGTGTGAATTTGGAAGAATACACATTTATTTGTGAATTCAACTAAAAGAATCCCCCCAATCTGATTAAGTGATCACACATATTCAGCTCATACAATAACATGCAAAAGTCTTAGAGACCTGAAAAAATTATATTTAAAACCTGCTTAGCTGAGCAGTCTGTGTTTTAAAAAACTATTATAAAAAGATATAATAACATTGTAACAAATAATATTGATACAGTAAATAGTAATTTTATGTGTGTCTATGTGTTTGTTTAATCCTTCCTAGAGCTCTCCACATAGAATCCCATTATTACATTGTAGTTCTCACCAAATACCTCAAATACTCGATTCAGCTCAATCAATATTTTGTTGGACTAAATCAGGAGCTGCTGACGGAGTTTCACAAACTGAGGTGAAATCTGGAACTGAACCTGTGTTCTTCTAACCAGCTCACAAAGCTGTAAGTACTAAGACTTTTGCACAGTACTGTATTTGCCACACACTGAAAGGTTTTAATAAATTAGTGTCAGAGATGTTTGTCAGCAGCTTTTCCAGCCTACCAGAGCTATAAAACATAAAGCTTGCGTGGTCAGCGTCTATAGCGACAGTGATTGGCCCAACCACTGCCAAGGCATCAGCCAATGCCTGTTCGTTTCCTTTGGGAATGAACCTGTAGTCGCTGATATGGGCCACAACTTGGTTGCTGTCATAGAAGCAGGGCTGTGTGTCCTAGTGAACAAGCAAACAAAGGCAGGCAAAACAGTTATTATTGGATGAACTAGATATTAGACTGGAGCTCCCCCGAGGTGCTGCTTTTAATTAAGACATTACAGACCTTAAGAAAAACATTTAGCTGAAAGCTGCAATTCTCCAGCCTAATAATATAGTCCGCTTACCACAGAGGTATAAGGGTACGTTTCGGTGGCCTGAAGCCCATTGCCGATTACGTAATCATAGGCATTCGCCATCCAGGCCCCGCTGCAGCCGTACGTGCCATAAGACCTGGAGCAGTCCACCAAATGCTGCTCACTTAGAGACACAAGGCGACCCGTATGCTTGAACATTTGGCCTTCAATGGCACCTGTAGTGCTGAAAGCCCAGCATGACCCACAGTAGCCCTGAGAACAGATACCGAGATATGATTTATTCAAATGTAAACATTGTTAAAAGCATCCAAATATACACACAGTCAATATATAGAACCTATGCTGCAAAAAAAGCTGTTTTGAAATCATCATGGTTGTGATGTCATATATAACCACCTATTCAGCTTACAGCATTTTAGCCCCGCCCATTCCCACTAAAGTGAGGCTGAAGTGTGAAGAACTGATGTGATGTGGTTTTAGTTGGGACGTGTGTCTTGGTGAACAGTTGACATAAGCTAGTTTACTACTACATCAACTTTAATGGATTTCTGAAGCAGTGCTTTTATTTTACTTTTAAAAATAAACGGAGAAACCAAAGCTTGCCCACTTATTTTCTTTTGGCTTGTTTCTCAGGACCACCATTTCTCAAAGATGAGTTTTATCTAGATTAACTTTAACCACTACAAGAAGCAAATTCCCATTAAAGTAATCTGGTTTGTTTGCCAAGCAAATTTTGCTGGTATTTTTTTAATGGAGTGAAGTGACCGTTTTGTCATATCTGAACACACCACAGCACGAAAGTCTTCCTCTGCATTTAACCCATTTACCAAGTGAAGCAGTGGGCAGCCAGGAAAAACAGTGTCCAGGGAGCAGTGTGTGGGACCAGTCCCTTACTCAGGGGTACCTCAGTGGTACTTAGCGGTCATGGGATTTGAACCCACGACTTCCATACCCACGAATGTCCTAACCACTATGCTACTGATTGGACTAGCGTAACAACACTACGGGAAAATACATTATGGCTGTTCACAGAACAACATTAACAGTATAAATGTAGCACTAAAAGCCACATTAAAAGCCACATTAACAATCTGTAGCACTAAAAGCCACAGTTAACTAGATTATTATATAATGTATTGAAAAACACAGAGTGCACATCTGAACGCACAATTATTATTTATTCGCTGGATTTACTATATTTGGGGAAAAAACACGACCTGTGCAAAAGATATGCCACATTTTATATTAAATATTTTTCCAATATATGAAACTAAACCTAAACTTATAATAATAGAGATAATAATACGAATTGTTAGAAATTGCATGCTAAAATCTGCCATAAAGAAACTGCCATATTTAAGTTTGTCCCCAGTAGAGGAGGCCTTAACAGCTGGTGTCCTGGTATATATATTTATATATATAAATGTATAGCGGACTACATTACGCTGACCCACACTGGTAGCTGCAACAAGCCGAACCTCACCTGGTCTTTAACCTCGGTGACATATCCCATCGTCCTGTAGTCCACTGCGGTTGCCTTCAGTCTCCTAGACAAGTAGCGTAGTCTCTGTGCAGAGGCAGTTTTTCCCAGCCGTACCACGTTGCTGTTGATCCTGGCTCCCTGTAAGCGCCTATACTCCATTTTACTCTGGATACAAGAACAAGGAAGAATGTTTTTTAAAAGTCAGCGTAGATTCTGGACGTCACGGCCACATGTCTGAGAAATGTCTTACCATGTCACCGTATTTGTTCATCGCCATGGTGAACTTCGACAAGCCCATATGAAATTTTTCATTGTTGTCCTCGATCATTCTTTTGTTCGTCTGCCAGATGACCCTTCTCTCCATCTCGTCAGCCTTTGGACAAGAAGGACAGACTCATCAATGGTTACAAAGCAATCTGTTTCTATTCTGAACCATGAATCCTAAACTATTTCCATAATAAAGTCGAGTTCAAAATCTGCTTACACTTACTGCTACTTATCATAAATACTTGTTCTGTATAAGACTGATGTAATTGTATGTACAATGCTTTGTTAAGTGTTTATGACAGACACCTCTGCCTCATATGACACTCTGTTGGTATGCTTCCACAGGGTCCACTCTGTTGGAGAATCTTCCTCAGACTCTGTTGTTGCTTTGAGTGGCACACACACAAACAGGCTGAGCAGCACCGTCCTGCTGAACAGTTCCATCCAGTGGACTCCGCAAAGTTCTGCCCAATACAGAACATTTCCCTTATTACACTTACAGAAATATAATCATACCCTGTAGACATACTCTACTGTTTAGAAATATGGTCTTTTTTCCACATAAAACTTACACACACACACACACACAATAACCCAACTGCGCATTCGTGGCTTCAGTCATTTGTGGATTTTTTCTTAGAACCGAACTAATAATCGTTCGTGGAAACCACAGATATCCTCTGCATTTTTTTGCCTTCTTCGTGGCAGTATATAAACTCTTCATGCATTTTAGTGCTAAATTATTAAGAAAAATATAATTAACTAATTTTGTAATTAGTTAAGGCGGGAGGTTTGAAAGTAGCGTTATTCATTTCTCCTTGCTGCTGATTGGCTGCTGCCCTGTGACTCTGGCGGATGCAGTCCAGCATTCCCACATCAGAACAGTTTTCCCGCATCTCTAGTGTTTCTCTTTTCTTTACTGGAAATTAAATGAATTTATTCCTGTATTTACCTGTTGATACCAAAGAAAATGAAAGTCCATACTAAAGAAAACGCCCGTGCATGTATTATAGTGCTGTACATATACAATGTAACATTGGTATTTACATTCTAGCATTCTATATGAGTTTACTTTTACATTTTTTAAGGGTAATGTATTAAGATGAGTTTAAAATGAAATTAAAGTGTTAAGAGCATATTTGGGGGCATATTTAGGGTTTACACTATAAAAATAGGCCTTTTTTTTACCACATCACAAATGTTTTTTCACAGGTGCTCTTGGAACGTAACTGCAGCCAATGTATATATATATTCACACACATACTTCTGTATATAAAATGTATAATTTACATATCATGTCATAGTAATTTACATACAACATGCAACTTAATAATATTAATTCTATTAGTCAGATGTAATAAAAAAAGTAAAAAAAAAAAAAGCATTAATAATCACGTTGTGTACATAAAAAGTATAACCTATGAAAATAACTAATTAAGGGTGAACCAAGCATTTTTGAAACTGCTCCTCACCTGGCATGTTACTGCAGAGTGCTGTCCTGGGGATGGACGTCTGGAGAGATGTGCGGTCTGGAGGTCACTGCAGCAGAAGACGTTCCCTGTTTATATACTGTGAGGAAGGTGTGTTTTCACTGTCTTAGCCCGGCATAAACAGAGACGGGCCTTAAATAATAAGCTTTGTATCTCAATAACACCCAGTCCACTCTAATCATACACGTCTGTGCCAACCGGGCCTTACCTCACACAGGCTGACACGTCAAATGCTGCGCTCAGGAAACATGACAAGAGGGCCTCTTATCTCCCCATTATCAGCTCTCCGGTGCTACTACACTGAAATCAGCAATCACCTTTTACTATACTTCAGCCTGTCAAATAATATACTTTCTTTTCTTTATGTGCTTTGTTGGGGTGCAGCTCATTAAAGGGTCCATATCACTACTTATTACACTACTTATATCACTTATGTCACTACTTATGTCACTACCTATGTCTGTATTATGTGCAGTGACGGACTCGGTATAGAGAACAACTCCAAACCACTATTTGTGTTAACTAGTAAACTTTTCTGATTCTGATCCACAATATCAATATCACACTATCTTTTTTTTTTTAAAAAAAGAGGTTGATTTAGTTTCCAAATGTCCCATTTATACTCTGCTTCATAAATGCTAAATGTAGCTGCAAATCCACCCATTTTGAAGTAACTGTTTTTGTGACTTCATAAAAATGGTACATTTACTTATAACCACAGACTCAGTTTAGAACAGTTTTGCCCCATCCACTTATAATGGAATATGCTTTTATTACTGAGGCACAAAACAGGTCATCCAATCAGAAGACTCTTTATTTACATCTTAAAGACAGTGCAAAATTATATAAAAAAATGAATATTTTTGGTATAATATAACCACATAAATGATCTCAGAAATATGTAGGATAGAAACTTGATCTACAAAAGGTTAATATTCTGTGTGTTACTCAAATAGTACACAAATGCACACATGCTCATGTTTTATTGTTCTGTATTTGTTTAATTTAATTTAACATTAACACATTTATGCCTGATTCTGTTTACCTGCATGACTGTAATATTGTGTTAACTGTAACAGCCTTTTCAATTACAAGTATTCACTTTATTTTTACTCTTCACACAACATAATATAACTGGGCCTTTCGAGTAGGATGTTAGGGCCCCAAAATGTTTAGAAACGGCTCTGAAAATAATGAGGGGATCTGACGTTTGTAGGGTCTGACTGGTCCCCTTGAGCAACATTTTGGCTTTTATGGAAAAAATAGGCTATAAAGATTAAATATACTTTGTCGACATTCACTAGCTGTGACTGTAGAAATCAGAGATTTCCGTGTGTGTGTGTATGTAAGTGGATACGTGTCTGTATCAGTGACTGGATTTTATCTTTAATTTTTGAATAAAGAAGGTATCGACCAACACTACACAGAAGTTCTTTCAGCTGTTTTTCTAACGATAAAATATTTTTTTCTCAAAGCTGGTCCTCAAAAGTCAGGTGTGTAACGTAGTAGTGTGAGAGAGAGGGAGAGAGGTGAGACAGGAAAAAAGAGGTAAGTTAAGAGAGAGGGGCGAAGAGAGAGGGAGGGTTGAAAAGAGATGAGAGAGAATGACAGTAGGAAGAGAGGTGATAGAGCGAAGAAGAGAGAGAGGTAGGAAGAAAAAGGTGAGCGAGAGTGTGAGATGGAATAGAGAGATGTGAGGGGGAAAAGAGATGAGAGAGAGAAAAAGAGGTGGGGGAGGAGATGAGAGGGAAAGAGAGGTGAGAGAGAGAGAGAGAGAGGTGAGAGAGAGACACACAGAACCGAGAGCGTCTTAAAGTGCTTCTTATTCTTTTGCATTTTCACTGTGAAATTCCGTTCCACCTTAAATAGGCTGGCAATTATGTACTGGCACTCTGCAAACTGCGGCACCATTTAAGGTGGAACGGAGAATTAGAGTAAGGAGGGGGAGCTAAAATTGCTTGCTACACCATTAAAGGTGGAACGGACACTTTCAGCAGCCATGTGATTGGGGGGGTGGGGGGCAGAAAGAGGGAGAGAGAGACAAAGTGCTTGTTATTCGAGATCACATCGTCGCACCATGAATCCAGCGTAGGAGGTAAGTTAGGAGCAGCTCAGAGGGGTGATCAGGTTCCTCCAGGTTTCTGGAGACCCTAAATCGTTCTCCCAGCACGGCTCGAGGAAACGGCGCTTCTGCACATGCGCGGGATGAGGCGCGGATGAAGGCAGCATGTCTTTCAAGGTAAACCAGTTTACTGCAGTGACACACACGATCACAGGGTTGGGGCAGATCGTGCACGCTGGGCTGTCTCTGGAGTGACTGTGACATGAGTGCTATGCTGCATGCAGGGGACAGGAGGTAACAAAACAGCCTGTAATGCAGTTTTACTTCATTATCAGAGCTTTGGCTGCTGTGTGCTGATGAATTTGGGTCACAGAAATGTCCATGGCATGTTTTGGTCCTCGGTCTAGGACTAGGACTGTATTTAAAAGGGTTTTCACTTACCATTTTGCACTGCCATCTACAGTGCAATTTGTTTCTTGCATGGCATTCATGCACTGTTGTGCTCCACCATTTGCACTGTGCTGCAGATTATAAAGACCTCAGTGTCCATAATGCTGAAGGCACTCACTTGCAGGACAGTGGCAGATGTTTATCTAGAAAAAAAATTGCATGAACCTACAGCTGCTGTGCGTCGTGGTACATGGTGAAAGCCTGTCCTGTGTGTGTCTGTCTGGCAGAAGGAAACGCCCCTGGCCAACGCTGTGTTCTGGGCAGCCAGAAAGGGGAACCTGGCTCTCCTTCAGCTTCTGCTCAACAGTGGCCGAGTGGACATCGACTGTAAAGACGCAGTATGGATCCAACCTTCCGCATCTATTATTAAAGCCATTATTTTTTCAGCATGCACTCAGATCAGATCAGTGTTGTGACTGCATGCTTATTGATCTTCAGACAAAATGCATTAGGGACCAATGCAAAACACAGTTTTTAATGATTTCATTTACCTAAGGAGCAAAACTATCCAGCAAACCGAAAGGAGTTCAAATGAATAGATGTAGTGGAAATAAAGAATCAGAATTTCTTTAATTCAGAGATGTTGGTAGATACTTGAACTTCTTGTTTACATCCCTGGTGAAGCATCTCAACACGTCTGATGGTTGATTTCTTTTCTGAATTCTGTTTGTGGTTAATCTTATATAGTAAGACTTCAGTCCAGCTCCTGTAGGCCTAACCAATAGGAGATTATGCAAACGTCATCCACCTAATCTGAATAATTTCTGTTAGGAGTTTTCAAAATTTAACCCTATTCTTTCCAAACAAAAGTTAAATATGAAATAAGAGTAATACTGCTGATAATATTGCTGATTGTAAATCCAAAAATGTAAAAAATACTAAAGCAAATATTTTTTCACGCCACTATTGCTACAATAAAACATCCTGCACATAGAACAAAGTAAAAAGACTGTCAGGTGATGTTAATGTGTGTGTGTGTGTATGAATGAAATATTGCACCATTACTTTAATGCCAATGCATATTTTATGTTTTTTCCCTTCTTTGTGACCAGTATGGCACATCAGCCTTGATGGTAGCATCTTACAGTGGTCATTATGAGTGTGTTAGGGAACTCATCATGCAAGGGGCGGACATTAACCTTCAGAGAGAGGTAGGAAAACTGGGGCTGGGGGGAGGGATGACTGTAAGAGCTTTTCCAGTCATAGAACATTTGATAATGACAATCTGATGTGCATGTGAATAAGTTTAGGCCCACGACTAAACTGTTCCTCTGATAATTTGTCCTCATGTTTTTGAAATGTTAGTTTGATAAGGAAAAAAAATCAAATGCAATCTTCCACATGTAGTCAATCAGCCAACACACATTTCTGAGTCCAAATTCTTCTCCTTTAGTGTAGACCTGGAGCCACAGGGATAACATTGCCAGCAAATACTAATAGTCAGCATCACCAAAATCCTTTCTGTAAATCCCTTTTCTCAACCCACTCAAACTGCATTCAGCTGTTCAGTAAGGTGGAGCAGACTTGTGAATGTGATTTTGTACTTGTTGTGAATTGTAAAAATTAAGAAAGCTTACTGTGGTTTTTAAACTTATCGCTTTAACAAAGTTGTGTCTCCAAATTCATTTATTATGAAACATCAGTACACTTGTAGGATATTCAGTGAAAGCATGTGGGGGATTATAGGATGATGGGGGGTTTTGTTAATTGTCCATATTAAGGCTGTGTGTCTTGTGGTTGATGATAACGTGTGCATGTTGTCACGGTTGCTGAACTTGCGTAGAACTAAATGACGGTGTGTTTTAATCTTTTGCGTGTGTGTGTGTGTGTGTACTGTGCTGAAATAGGATTAGTCACAGAAGGTGTATAGTCTTAGGGTGGAACACTGTGAGTGAAACCCACACACTGAGGAAAGAGTGTGCAGTGGGCTGATTGTCTGACACGTTAAAAACCAAGTTAACAAAGAGGAAACAAAGAAGAGTTACTTTGAATGATAAAGTTGGATGGTGCCCACATTCATGTGCCAGTTTTTGACCACAGTTCCTATAATGCTGTTATCAGAATGTTTTTTTGAGGAATGGCTGGGGTGGGTCCTCTTTTTGACCCAGGGGAAACAGATTCCTGTGTGTGACATTTCTATAACAAATGTTCCTGTCAGCCTCATTCTGCAAATCAGTCTGGTGAACAAACGGTTCTGTTGTTTTTAGGCAGTGAGTGTCTCACTACTTCCTACTACTTCTATGCCCAAACAGTTCATGCTTTATTACAGGTCTAAAATTCCAACTGGTGTATTTCCCCCCATTCAGTCACCCGAGAAAATTTGCATCAATGTTACTTGACATCATTCCCATGTTAAAGTTCATTTTTTTGTTTTTGAAAGGAGCTATGTGGATGTCATATTTTATTCACATGGAATCGATGCACACATTTCAACAAAGCCAAATGCGAGACGAGCCTTACTTTTTAATGCTGTTTTCACCAGACACTTGCAAACAGGATACGGGCGAGAGAATGGTTAAGCTGGAACAGACTAAGATGGCCTCAGTGAGGTCATTAGTTAGCTAAGCAAACTTTGTAGTGCAAACCAATTAGGAGACGTTCAAGCATGACACACAAACATTTTGAATAATTGCTTTATTTGTTCTCATCTTCAAGTTTACAGAAGGTTACAGGAAACTGTGGTGCATTAATCTGTTGTTTTGTCATTTTAGGAGGATTTTTTTATTTTGGCTTTGTGTGTTTATGAAAAATGAAAACAAGGGAAAAACGTATCAAGGTGCTCTAATTATTCCTACCCATAGCAAAAGTATCTCTTTAAGAATCAGTAACTAGGTGGGTGATAGAGAAGGCTACCAGGAATAGCCTCTGGTGCTTTACCATGAACATGCAACAAGGAAATTGAATGATGTGGAGTGTTTGTGTTTGAGGGTGCAGTCAAGACAATTTGCTAACACTGACATGGATCATTGGTTGCTCAGGCAGGGTTGGGATTGTGTCAGAATTACCAATATTATTGGTCGAAAAAATTAATCTTTCCATGAAAACAAATCGTATTATTCATTCCAACATCCAGCCAGAATTCCATGGTCTTGGGGTCTATGAGTAGAGAAGTAGACATACAGCACAGTCCACTGTGTAGTTTCATGTTGTCCTTTCTCTGACACACCCTCTTCAGCTCTTGATAGGCTTGACAATGAGGTAACAAAAAAAAATCAGACGGATTAAAACAGTAAAAATGCACACGAAGGTGTTCTGTTTCCTGCTGAAACTTGGTCTTAAAGGAGGATTCTAACACTGTGTATAATGTTGTCAGGATTCCCTGAAGAACAGAGGTCTTCTTAGACTAGAACAGAAAATCTGCTGACTCAGTGGTCACTTATGAACAAGTCAATGGGCAGTAAATAAATGGTTGAGAAATGTATACTGTATATGTAATGCACATTTAAAGACATTCTAAATTTTCCAGTTTTCCATGCAGAACTGTGAGTAAAAAAACTATGTGGCACAGAGGACTAGCAGTATACTAGTTGTTTATTACCGCAGATCTCTGGAGAAGTAGACCACCTGTAACAAATTTGTGAACTCTTACTGAATACAGTCAGAGGTCAGGAGTAGCTTCTGTTACTAGTATATTCTGGGTCAAGCTTTCTGTTCTTTTGTAAGGGTTTCTGACTCTTTCTTGTTTGACATGACCTGGACATAAGCCTGGACATATTTTGTTGGACTGGTGTACCTTTAGTATCTTCAGGCCTTTTATTAGCAAGTTCAGTCATGGTTAAATGCCAACTGAATTTAAATGTCCAGCACCATTTCTTTTTCTCCTGTTTTTGTTTGGGTATTTTTTTTTCTAGTTCCCACTCGCTAGCTAGGTTTCCCTTTAACTCAAGGGATGGTGAAGGCTAACATGTGTTTCCTCCCAGTCATTGACAGCTCAACACACTTGGAAGAGAACACTGACTCTCAGTTCTCTTACATCAGCCAACATGCCCCTGGGAAGGGAGGACCATCCAACCCATGTAGAAAGAGCGAAGCCAGTTGGATATTTTGGAATGCCATGGTGGTGGTGATTGATCTCTCAGCCTCCCAGTAACAGGGCCAGTGCATACATCAGAATCAGAAACAGAAAACTTTATTGATCCCAGAGGAAAGTCCTTACTGCACAGACTCACAGAGGCACAGGGACAAGAACAGTATAAAATATTTCTAAATAAATCCAATAAAAAATAATTATGTTATATACACAAATCCTGGAGTATAAATACTGTAGATACATTAACTTACAGTTAAGTGAATTAACAATAACACAAATAGTGTTTAGGAGTCCGTTATTGCACTTAATAGAGATCAGTAGTAGAAATGTAGTTGTTATTACACATGGTAAGACTATTTCACATAATAATAAATGAAACACAATGGACTGATTTAGCATCCAGTTAGAAAACTGTGCATAATACTGCACATGGTAAGACAAGTGAGTGTTTTTTCTCCCATTTTTGAGGTAGCATAGTTTCTGTTTTTGCTTCTTTTACATTTTCAGCTTTAATTAGTAGTGGAACCACTGGCTGTTTAGGTTAATAATAACCTAAACTTAATAAAACAATAGTTTAACATTTTTGGCATATTCGTATTTGGCTTTGAAGTTAACATACAACACAGCTCTGATAAACATCTTGAAACCAAGACCTTGCAGTTAGAGATTCAGTTGAAAATGACTATAGAGCACACAAGAGCAATTGTTTTTGCCCACCTAAGCTTCATTCCAACAGTAGCAAGGCTTTAATTCCTGGCATGTACCTCTAACCATTGTACAACTGTGTACCATCTGACTTATAGAAGCACATCCCGATGGTACTGGATAAATATTAGATAAAACTACACCAACAATTAATTAAAATGTGTGCTTAAGGCAACTCGACCTGTCAGTATTCAGTGGGTGTATTCAGCACAGTGTTTGCTGCTGAAGCACTCCCAGTCCACACACACAGTTCTCTATAGCAAATACAGTGAAAACACTTTGAGGTTTGAAAATAGTCCTGGATGAGGGAAATGAAGAGGGTTGCGGCTGTGGTGAGCTGGATGAGTGTGTTTGCTCTGGGAGGAGGTTTCCTTTCAGCCTGACACACAAGTGATATCAGAAAAGCATACACCAGATTTTTCTGTGGGAGTCACTGCCTCACTGAAACCTCCCTTCTCTGTTCAGAGTTTTTCAAGGGTTGAACTGGCATTTATTATGTGGGGGTCTCCGTGGTTTCATGTGTACGTGTGCATGGGGAGTGAAATTTTTTTTGACCGGCAGGGAGACAACATTTTATGTTGGCAGGGAGTTATTGTCTCTCTCTCTCTCTCCTCTCTCTCTCTCTCCCTCCCTCCCTCTCTCTCTCTCTCTCTGGCCCTCGCTAGCTTTCCAAAAAAATGATTTTCAGGATATTGTTGAAGACGTGGGAGGCTGAGCGTTCCATGATGACATAGAAGGCCTAGGTGCGGGGGCTGAGCCCCAGTCAGCTCTGGCCCAGTTTAACCCCTGGTGCTGTTGAGTGTTAAATCTCAGCTGTTTCCTCTGCCCTTCATGTCCAGAGCTCCAGCAAACTGCTAGGCGTTCCCCCTCTACCTCATTAAACTGTGCTGGGTACAGCTTGATCTTGGCTTATCGTGCAACACTGGCCCATAAATTTAAAGGTGTTCCAAAGTAGTGTTTTTTTTTCTTCAGTGTTATACTTGGGTGCCTCAGACTTTTATAACCGTTTAAACATTGTACAAACCTTTTACCTTCATTTTTTACAGGTTAATTGGCACAGCAAAAGTCCCATTGAAAGACTTAGCAAGCGGACAAGTGAAGTCACTCCCTTCGAAAAACTTGCCTTTAATCAATGAAAGTGGACAGAATACTGGAGTAAGTTCTCTTTCAGTTTTTTCTTAATATTTCTAATTTAGTACCTTGTGTATATAATTGAGCTGAAACAGGTATTTAAAGTATAACACTAGGCTTCCATGAGGACCTGTTCCATGAGCAAACACATAGACTAGGATAGGACATAGGATTTAAATACAATTTTAACAGTTTAAGACTATATATAAATAATAATAAATATATAAGGTCCTCTGTCCAATTAGAGGCTCATTTCATGTTTCAGTTTTGTAAATAGTAAATAGTAAACACATATTTGCATCTAAAAATCTAATTTCCACTTATCCTAGATGTCCTTTAAATACCTTTAAGGAGTTTAGAGCTGCAGACCTTCTCCTCTTTTAAAGAGTTTAGAGCTGTAAACTTTCTCCTTTTTAAGGAGTTTAGAGCTGCACTTTCTCCTCTTTTAAGGAGTTTAGACCTGCACTTTCTCCTCTTTTAAGGAGTTTAGAGCTGTAGACTTTCTCCTCTTTTAAGGAGTTTAGAGCTGCACTTTCTCCTCTTTTAAGGAGTTTAGAGCTGTAGACTTTCTCCTCTTTTAAGGAGTTTAGAGCTGTAGAGTAGCAGTATGGTTTCATGCTGTGAAAGAGCTCTACAGAAGCAATGTTAGCTCTGGAGGTGCTGATGGAGAAATACAGAGAAGGTCAGAAGGAGCTGCACTGTGTCTTTAAGGTCAAAGCCTATGACAGAGTGTCCAGGGAGAAGTTGTGGTATTGTGTGAGGAGGTCAGTGTCAGTGAAGTATGTGAGAGCACATCTTTCTCCTTGTGCTGGACTGTATGAGGAGGATCATGTTCAGACTAACAGTAGATAGATACAGAGAGAGAGAGAGAGAGAGAGAGAGAGAGAGAGAATGCCATTGAATGCAGTCGTCTTCTAAGTTCTGCTGTGCTGTGGTCAGACAGAAATAAAAGTCTATAAAAACACACAGGACAACATTCAGGCCCACAGAACCTCAGAACCTTATCGACCTTTTATCAGGGCTGGAGGCTTCTGGGTGATGGAACGTTTTCAACCTAGCAGTGACACTAAAACCCATTCAAACACACACACACACACACACACACACACTCACTCACATCACCATGTCACTGAGTCACTGCTGTGCTGAGAACAGTCCAGCTCCCAGATAATCTCTGAAACAGTCCTGAGGTCAGAAACTTGAGTGATGAATGGAGTGCGGGGTCTGATAAGCTGTGCAGTAAATGATGAGTTTTAGTCTGGAACTGAACTCCTGTATAGTGGAGCTGTGAGGGGGTGTTTCTAATAAAGTGGACACTAAGTGGAGCACAGAGGGCACTGAGCGTTTCCAGTGGGGCACTAAATGGATGTTGAACAGATTTTCTTCCTCCACGTGAGGGTTCTGTTTTAATTCTGGTGGTCTTTCAATCCTAGAGACCCTGATAGTGTCAGGAAACTCCACTGATTTGTGCAGATTTCTAAATATAATAAACTGAATAAACTGTTAATATTAGATGTAGGTTAGAATAGTAGATGTACAGATGGGTCTGTTACTGATGGAAACTGCTCAGAAAAGCACAAATCCACCAAAACTGTATTTAAGAGTGAATGAAAGTGTCCATTAATACATTTTCTCAATGAACTGTTTTAAAACACAAGTAGGATCAATCTGACTCAAAACAAGAGTTCTGTTCATTTAATCTTACATAAAGTACCAAACTCACACCATACTCCACACTGAACAAGTTTTACAATGATATTTACATTAATGTTTACAACAACGCAATACAGTAATATTGAAATGTTTTTAATATTGTGCTTAAGAGTTTTTAGACTGAAGACTTCATCCTGTCCATCATGCGTTCTTTCTCCATCTCTCTTTGTCTCTTGCTCTTCTTTTCTTGTGGTCTTTTCTGCATGGAGAGAAGGAAGTAGAATGAGGTAATGGGAGAGCCTGTGGTAGTGTTTCAGCAAGAGTAGTGGTGGTTTTATTTTCTGGTTTTTGAGCACTGTAATGCCATTTAGTGAAAATAAAGTCTCCACTGTGCACCAGCTCCGGTGTCTCTGTGTGTTTAGGCCTTCCAGCCTGTGGGCGGTGGCCGTTCCACAGGCCATCGTTCACAATATCAATAAATCATTTACATTATTATAATATGTGTTATTTTTTAAGATAAAAAAACACCTAATTAAGAGATAAATATGTTTATGAAAATATATGTATACACACTCACATGCTCTCCTCCTCATTCACACTTTCGCTAATCATTTATCATTTATCTTCCTTTTATGAACTTAAGTGTGTCTGTGTGAGACAAAGAGAAGTGTGTGTGTATGTGTGTGTGTGTGTGTGTGTAAATGTCATTAAGGTAAAACTATATAAAATAAGTCCATTAGCTTATAAAACATATTAATGAGGATAAGAAAATGCATTTATTGAATCGATAAGTATTTTTACAATTATAGGTATGATTAATTATTAATGTATTTATATAGTTTTATTTGTTCAGGTTTCTAAGCAGTTTCTATAGAGTATATGGTGATTGCTAGGGAGTTTCTAGGTGGTTGCTGTTGTATACAAGATGGTAGCTCAGGTGTAGGACGTGGTTGCTAGCAGTCCTGGGATTTAAACCCATGACCTTCTGATTACAAGGCCATCTCCCTAACCACTAGACTAACAGCTGCCCTACATCAGTATATAAACAGTAATGTGAATAGTGAGGGTCGGACTCTGTGTTTTCTTTAATCTCAGAGTAAAACTAGCTAGCTATGTGAGCTGCAGGCTGCACTACTGCAATAGTGGAAGAGGAGTTCAGTGTGGAGTAAAATAGAGATTTATCTCACTATCTCTGTTGTTTGGTATGATTTTATATCAGTGCAGCAGTGCTATATTTTTTTAATTTAATTTTTGATTTTATAATTTTCAGTTTTATACATACTTCTAGTTTGGTACATGTGTCTACCCTGATGTATGTTTTTGTGTGTGTATGTTTGTGTGTGAAACTTACACCATACCCGCTCACACACCAACAAGTACACACATACACACACAGATTAGTGTGTCCCACGCAAACATACTCACACACACACACACACACACACACACACACACACACACGCTCAGGTAAATGTGTCCCATATACATTATGCCATCATACCCACAGGAAACCCATCTCTCCTTTTCTCTGACACACATACCCAGAATGTTGCAGCTGCATTGTGTCTGACCATGCAAAGCGTAATGAGGACAGCAGAAAAAATTACAGGCAATTCTTCACTTCACTAGGCCGCAGTAGCACAGCTAATATATATATATTCCATTAGCAAACACATAGACATACATAAGGTCACTATTTACTGTCTTAATATTATTTGTATACATTGTAATATTTGCATTTGAAAACACAGACTATTCAGCTACACAGGATTTAAATATAATTTTAACAGTATAAGGCTATATATATATATATATATATATATAAACATTAATACATATATAAGGTCTTCTATCCAATTAGAGGCTCATTTCATGTTTCAGTTTTGAATTTAGTAAATAGCAAATAGTAAACACATATTTGCATCTAAAAATTCTAATTTCCACTTACCATAAATGTTGTCACGGTGAGGTGTGGCGTGTTCGTGCAGGAGGCACAGAAGTAAACAGGGTCCATTATGTGAACGGGGACTTTATTCAAAACCCACAAAACAAAAAACAGGCACGATGGCCGAAGCTCTTTCCAAAAACCCAGAA
>JBBPCY010100953.1:0-20573 GCA_037974405.1 Brachyalestes nurse | reverse complement strand
CAATGACAAAGTAACAAAAACAAAACAATAAAAACATTTTAATGAAAATGGTTTACCTTTCCCAACAGTCCCAGAACTTGAAAGACCAGCAGGTACTGAAGCTTGTTATCCGCTTCTAAGATCACTGTCACCGCTCGGTGCATTCTTTGTGTTTGTGTGTGTCTGTGTGTGAGAGTGAGTGAGAGAGTGTGTGTGAGAGTGTGTGAAGGGGCTTTCAGACCGAACTGCGACCGGCATGCGCTGCGCTCGCCGCGGAGGTTTGCGATTTCCTCTAGGGGCTTTCAGACCGAACGCGGCATGCGCCGCGCTTGCCACGGAGCTCAGCGCAAAAAAGTGGCCGTGGTTTTCTAAACTTTCTAAAGCTCACGGTCGGCCATGACAGTCTGTTGTTGTCTCGGCTCACGGTCGGACAATGTATAAAAGAAAAGCACTAGCGTTAGCTCTGGTAGCTCGAAGAAAGAAAAGGCCGTGGGTGCATGAGACCCTTTTATCCAGAGAGCAGCTTGGGGAATTCAGGCTAGTAAAGGAGCTCCGCTGCCACAGCGACCGGTTCCAGGTGTACTTTCGGCTCAGCGTGGAGCAGTTTGACAGCCTGCTGAGTAAAGTGGGACCTAGCATAGCTAAAATGGAGACAAATTACCGAGAGCCAATCTCTCCAACCCAGCGTCTGGCAATTTGTTTGAGGTAGGCATTTTAGTTGAAAAGAAAACTTTATATGAGTACATAATCTCATTTAAATTTCCCGCCAGAATATACGGTCCATTTTATTGTGCATGGGTATGCTATATAGGTTAGCATAAAGTGATCTGAATGTAGTAATAGTTTCACTAACAGTTTACTACATACATGCCTTTAGCTTAAAATAATAAATATATAGCTCCTGTGGCTTAAAAAGTAGAGCAGTGGGCTAACCCATATCTAAATTATCTGACGTGATTTATTTCAGATACCTTGCAACTGGTGACTCCTACACCACCATTGCCTCCAGTTACCGGGTGGGCATCTCCACTGTGGCAGAGATTGTGCCAGATGTGTCCAAAGCCATTTGGGACAGCCTGGTACATGAATATCTGCCAGTACCAACTTCTTCTGATTGGCAAGAGATTGCTCTTGGTTTCAAGGAAAGGTGGAACTTCCCCAATTGTGTGGGGGCAATGGATGGGAAGCATGTGGTAGTCCAAGCACCACATAATTCTGGTTCCCAGTATTTTAATTACAAGGGAACATACTCCATTGTACTTCTAGCGGTTGTGGATGCAAGGTATCTTTTTAGGGTGGTGGATGTTGGAGCGTTTGGTCGGAGTAGTGATGGAGGGACCCTTGCTGCCTCCACCTTTGGAGAAGCCCTGCGTGAAGGGAGGCTGGATTTGCCTGAGGATTCTCCTCTCCCAGGCGCTGACCACCCATGCTTATGTTTTTGTGGGAGCTTTTCCCCTCAAGTAATTGTTGGTCATGATCTGTACTCAAGCACTTTCTAAATGATGTATATTGCTGAATTTTAACATGTCCTTCATATTCCCTTTTTATTACAAGGAGGAATATTTTGAGGCTTTATCCCGGACAAAACCTCACCCAGCCAAAGAGGATTTTCAACTACCGCCTCTCACGTGCCAGGAGAGTTGTTGAAAATGCCTTTGGCATTCTTGCTGCACAGTGGAGGATCTGCCACTGGGTAATTGGAGTGGGCGCTGTAAATGTGGATGCCATTGTCAAAGCAACAGTGGCCCTTCACAACTTCCAGAGGTGGTCTACCAGAACCCCCCATCTCACAAGAAGAAGAGAAGATCCCTTCACTTCAACCTGTGAGAAGAGTGGGCGCCAACAACTCCACCCAAGAGGCCATAGCTGTACGGGAGGCCTTCAATAGCTACTTCTCCTCAGCCGCTGGAGGGGATGCCCTGGCAGTACACTACAGCCTGATATCCAACCCCCACTTGCTCCTGCTGCTCATCCTCTTCACAATAAAACAAAGGAAGGAAGTACATCCCTACTGTATTTAACCTAATTTTGATCTCGACTAAGTTGGTTAAAGTCACTTTACAAGAAGAATGCAACATGGACTGTCTGCTACATTTTTAGTAACCTTTTAATAATAATAATAATAATAATAATAATAATGTTGCTAATGCACATTACATCTTAATAATCAAAATATATAAAAAAATAATGAACTCATGTCTTATAACAATGAACATGAACATCAATCAGTTTGAATAAATAAATAACAATGATAAAACTAAACACTCAAGAACAAATTAACTTGAAAACTTACTTTTAAAACTCTGCCCTGTGTGAACTTCTCATGTACTTTATTTTAACCTCACTTCTCCTTTCTGGTGGCAGGTTTCTTAAACGTGGGGCTAGGCTTAGAAGAAATAGCTCGTCCTCATCTGTTGGCTGTTCAAGCCCTTTTAAAATTTTGTTCTCAAACTCTTCTCTCTGCCTTGACCCCTGTGTAGTGGAGGGTGCTGGGGAAGCCCTTGAGATGCAGGTGGATGGGCCAGGCTCCTGGGATGAAGAAGGGGCCAGAAATAAAGGCTCAGGTGCCAACTCGGCCAGAGGTGAAGAGGTAGTCTGGGTGGTGGGAATTCCTTCAGTCAAGTAAAGACTGAGAGTTTCATCAGAAGGGGTGCCAGATGATGATTCTGGCAAAGGAGCTGAGGTAGCCTGGGGAATGGAGGGTCTATTTTGTGAGGATGGGGACATACTGGAGGAGGTGGCCCTCGCCCTGACATAAGGCTCCAGGAAGCTCATGGTTGTGAAGTACTTCCAGGTTATTTTCTGCTCTGCCCCTGCACGACTCTTCTTTTCTCTGACTTTCTTCCTCTCCTTAATATACCTGTCCCTGAGATTTTTCCAGGTCTTTTACATTCGTCCTCTATTAAAGTGGAGAAAATATGTCAAGTTTAAAGATAAAATATGTTTTAGGACATCCCAACCTGCAAACAGTCATTTCAGGGAGGTATCCTGAAGCCCTATACCTATGAAAACCATACCTCATTATTTCAATTAATAAACCTAAAATAGCCTGTAGCTATCACATGCTATTTCAGTCATATATACCACCAACAATAAGCAACAAAACACACCTGGCATGCTTATATCAAGAGAAAGCTTTCTCCAACATATCGTCTTCCTCCCGACGTCCTGGTAAGAAGATAATGTCGTGTTGTAGATCTCTGGACACTCAGAGACTGATAAGATCAGCTTTCCTCCATACCTGCTTTGTGTGTGTGAGTGTGTGTTTTGAAGGGGCAGACCGAACACTAGCCTGCTTCGATGCTTTGATTCTTTTGGTCGCGCGAAAATGTGTCACGGCACGCAGCGGTCAAAGTTAAACAAATTTCAACTTCGACCGCGGTGGACAAACAAGACTGCCAAGTGGCGTGCCACTCTTGCGCCGCACAAGCCATAGAAAATAATGAGTTTCAAAGCAAAGCGCAGCGTGCCGTGTTTGGTCTGAAAACCGCTTAACACACACACGCGCACGCCCTCAATACAGAAAAATTATGAGAGAATTATGAGTTGATGATTGGAGGTGAGGAGAAATACACACATTACTCGCAACTGACATGTTACTATTACCCCTTTTCCACTGTATTGGTGTTGGATGTTGGCTTCTTCCCACAGTCAACAGACATTAACAAAAATAATACGCCTAACACAGTTAAGTCTTAACAATTTCATGTTGTTTAACGGTAAAATTTTTCTGGTCTCAGACTTGAATTAGTTCATGCTAATGCTAATGGTAGCACGATCTAGTGACGTCACCGCATATGCACCCTGGTCACGCCCACCAAGTGAGTGCTGAGTCTGCGAGAGTGCATCCATTGAGGTACTCAACAAAATTTCCCAAAGTTGGCAGGTCTGCTAAGGCTGTTATTTAACCTTGTCGGTGCAGACCATCTGAGACTTTATTCAACTGGTGCGCTCATCAGCTGTGCACCCTGAAACATATCCCTTAACTGTGACTAAAGCCTATCCACACAGAAAATTGACCCCTAGGGGGTCCCATTCTCATAACTTACATATTAGTTTAACAGAATGACAATAATAAATAGACAGTTTAAGTAGTAAATTGATTGATCCCTGATGCTGAAGATTACTCAAGATGGAGTTTATATACTTGATCAACACATTTTTTCCTTTTGTTGCTTTTTAAATGCTTGTCTTTAGTTGCCACTTGTAGTGACTGTCATACATGAACACACCACAACACATAGAATTCACAGCACAAAATTCCATTCACCAGTGTGTGGGGACCTTGCTCAGGGTACCTCAGAGGTGCTTAG
Source organism: Brachyalestes nurse (assembly GCA_037974405.1). Taxonomy (NCBI): domain Eukaryota; kingdom Metazoa; phylum Chordata; class Actinopteri; order Characiformes; family Alestidae; genus Brachyalestes; species Brachyalestes nurse. The sequence goes on along the minus strand of JBBPCY010100953.1, from coordinate 16,281 downwards.
TAGTCTTGGGAGTCGAACCACTAGGCTACCAGCTACCCTGTTGGAGTAACAACAGTCAGTGGTGCTGAGGCAGGAACACTAGCACCACACCTTGATCCTGGCTGGTGTAGAGGAGCCTGATGGGACATAACTATGTGGCTTAATGAATTGGGGCACTGTTTTGGGGCATTTACTTCCGGCGCTGTCATAGATGGCAGCCTGTCTGGCACTCTCTCTGCATTTGAAGCTACTTTCCTCTTTCTTTCTGTTTTCCTCTTATTTATTTTTGTTTATCTACTTAGTTAAGTTTTTCAGTCAAGTAATTATTTATTCATTTGGACACTCCTCTGCGATGACTGCGACACCACGCTGCCCCTTTGTCTACAGCCTGGACCAGCTGCTGGGGCTCCGACAGCACAGCCGCGCCGGCATTTAGCACGACATCCCTGTGGAGATCAAGAGGAACTACCATGGCTGCAGAGCCGGGAAAGCACAACTGAAGAAAAACATTGCTCTCCTGTCAGTAATGACTGGTAACGTTCGATCTCTGGTGAATAAGATGGATGAACCTGTGACGCTAACAAGGACTGAGAAAGTTTTCCGAGAATACAGTGTCATGTGTTTCATGGAGACATGGCTGCATGAAAACATCATGGATCCGGTGGTGGATCTAAAAGGATTTATGTGTGTGAGAGTGGAGAGGGACCCCAGCAGAAGCTAGAACAAGAGGGGAGGAGGACTCGCTCTTAATGTAAACAACCGCTGGTGTTCCCCCAGTCACGTTAAGGTGAGAATGGCTGTGAGTACTAAACACATTTAACTGTCAGCAGTCTTCGGCCATATTATTTGCCCAGAGAGTTTTCCCTCGCCATAATCATCATTGCTTAAATTGCTCATGACGCTAACGCGGCACAGGCTATGATGTCATCAGCTCTGCGACAGTGGACCTTCTAACTCAAAGCCTGTCCGTGTTTGTGGCCGTAACAGGGGACTTTAACCACACAAACCTCCCCACTGTTCCACCCACGTTCAAGCAACATGTGGAGACAATAAAACACTGGACCTGTTCTATGCCAATGCTACTGATGCATACACCTCCATCTCTCTGCCTCCCCTGGGCAGGGTTGATCACAACCCTGTCCACCTCCAGGCCCTTTACAAACCTGCCGTACAGCGACAAACTGCAGTCACAAAAACTGTTACAAGAGGGACAAGGGAGACTCTGCAGGGATGCTTTAAGGCAATGGACTGGGGTGTTCTCTGCAATTTTCATGTGGACAATATAGACAATCTGACAGGCTGCATCACAGATTATATCAACTTCTGTGTGGACACTGTGGTTCCCAAAAAAAACATTAATTGCTTCCCCAACAATAAACCCTGGGTAACCAAAGACATTAAAGCTACACTGAACAAGAAAAAGAGAGCTTTCAGAAATGGTAACAAAGAACAGTTGAAACTGCTGCAGAGGGAGCCAAGATTGCGGAGGGAAAAGATTCCTACAGGAGGAAGCTGGAAAGCAAACTCCCAAGAAAACAACACCAGGGAGGTGTGGAATGGAATGCGGGCCGTTACTGGCCTGAGATAAAAGAGAGGTGTTGGGATGGATGGGGACGTTGAATGTGCAAACAACCTAAATCTGAACTTCAATAGGTTTGACTGCCCTGCATCTCTTTTCCCCACACTCAGCTCTTCCCACCTTCTTCATTATTCTCCATTCCAGTAAAGCTGCTGGCCCTGATGGTGTCAGTCCCAGGGCCCTCAGGTGCTGAGCTGCCTGGAGTTCTACATATGATATTTAACATGAGTCTGAAACTGCAGAGGGTCCCATCACTCTGGAAGACATCCTGCCTGGTTCCTGTCCCCAAAAAGATCAACCGGTCAACCCCTGTGACTACAGGCCAGAGACTCTGACTTCACACGTCATGAAGACGCTGGAGAGACTCATCCTGAAACATCTGCGTCTGCTGGTGGAGCCTTGGCTAGACCCCCTACAGTTTGCTTACCGACCCCATATCGACATGGAGTACACCATCGTCTACCTGCTGGACCAGGATTATTCTTATTTGGACATTGTTGGGAACACTGTGAGGGTCATGTTTTTTCACTTCTCTAGTGCGTTTAACACGAACACACCATCACTGCTGGGGTATAAGCTCACAGAAATGCAGGTGGACGCCCCACTGGTAGCTTGGATTATGGACTATTTAACAAACCACAGCATGTCCGGCTGAAGAGCTGCCGCTCAAATAGCAACCTTGAGCAGCACGGGGGCGCCACAGGGGACTGTCCTATCAGCCTTCCTCTTCATCCTCTACACGTCTGACCTTAGGTACAGGTCTCAGTCACGTCACCTGCAGAAATTCTCAGATGACACTGCCATTGTGGCCTGTATCAGGGATGGGCAGGAGGATGAATACAGGAGTGTGGTGGAGAGCTTTGTTGAGTGGTGTGAGCTGAACCACTTATAGTTAAACATCACAAAGGCAAAAGAACGTGGACGTAAGAAAGCAGGCTCCTCCTCCCACCCCTGTCACCATCAGAGGGGTTGACGTGGAGGTAGTTGAGAACTGCCGGTACCCGGGGGCACACACTGACAGCAAACTGGACTGGTCCAAGAACACCAACACAGCTTGTTCAGCCTGTTGGTATCAGCTGTCTTCACCGCACTTCCCCAGCACACAGCTGCAAAGAACATAACACTCTCAACCACAGTGATAGAACATGGTCAGCATTTTCCTACACACATTGAAAGACCTGAGCAGCCTCAGTAGGAAAAGTGTGGTGAAGACAGCTGATGCCAACAGGCTGAACAAGCTGATTAAAAAGGCTGCTTCTGTCCTGGCTGTCAGACTGGAGACACCGGGGGAAGGTGTCTGAGATAAAAATGTTAAAAAAGCTTCTCAGTATCATGGACAACCCCTCTCACCCCATGCATGCCTCCATGATGGGCCATCGCAGCACACGCAGCAAAAGACTCATCGACTCTAAATGCAGAACTGAACTTCACAGGAAATCCTTCCTCCCTGTGGCTATAAGACTGTACAACTCTTCCTCACTCTGTAGGTGATCTTTCTCAGGCTTAATATTGATGTAATTTGGTAATTCGGACTGTGATAATTTGGCTTTCTGTAGCAATGAAGTTTAGTTCATATTTATAACCTACAGTATGTAGGTCCTAAACCAACATACACAAGTTGGATCCACCTTAAAGAAGAGCTGGTCGTGGTTTGAGTAGATTGAACAAAGTTTTGGGGATGGGTATAACGAACAATTTGGTTTGAGCCTCACAGCTGCAAACTAAGGAAGCAAAATATGCACACTAAAATGTTGCTGTTTGACTGTACCTGGGAGAAGTGGATGACTGAAAATTTTGCTGAAATAATCCTTTAAAACCTCATATCTCAAAAATGTTTTACATCAGTACGCTTAAAATGGATGCATGTATTTTTATATACACAAACTGTACATAGTTCTAAGGCTAGTTTCCTTTTGTTGTCTTCCATTTTGGGATTTCCAACACCCCTGACTGTGAAAGGGAGCTTTTCTTCTTAAATGTATTCACCTGGCTGTTGCTGAAGCTCCTTCTCTCAAAAGCTGAAACTTGTATGGAGTCACATTTCCTACCTGTCTGGCCCCGCTTACCAGCAGGTTCTGCAGGGTTTTAATGCTCTCGCCCAGGCGGCTTCCTGGAGCTGCCCTCAGTGGCATAAAGGCCTCACTATTGCTGCCAACATCTCCCCTTGCAGGTCTTCACTGACATGAAGAGCTGTCTGGTTGTTATGGTTACAGAGTGTCGGGTCTACGCCTTTCTCCAGAAGAAAATGCGTGACCTGCATTCAATATGAGAACAAGGGAATATAAGAGCACCCCAGTCTTTAGGCCTTGGGCGGTTAGAGATTTGTCAACAATAACAAAGGCTTCTCAACAATTATACACCACAGGTTAAAATTTTGGAATCAACACTCATATAAAGGCTATCAACAGAATAAACTATGATTTATTAATAGACTAAATTTGGCAAGAATTGCAGTACAACCCTTGTTTTATTGTTAAGCTTTGGTTCAAAACAATTACGTAAAATTCCTTATCCAAAATTATCCAGTCTGTTTTCCTCTATCTGGTATCTAGGTAGATAAAGCAAAGCCAGGTCTTCTGTTGGTTGGGCCTCCAGGCACTGGCTATTGTTGACTGTGTCAGATTAGCCAGCATTAGAAATCAAGCATATAAGGAAATAAGGAGGGTGGCAATTTAATGAGGGAAAAAACATAAACACAAGCTAGTGGTCACTACAGGTGATTTAAAAATACCAGTAATATAAAGGCATTAAACAGAATGAACATTTTAGATTAACATTTTAGCCTGCACAATATAGACAAAATATCAGTGTCATGTTTTTACTGCTATGTAATGCATTTGTGGTGCTTTTGAATGTTAAACGTAAACAAAGGCTGAAAAATGGTCATGTAAAAGTGAATTTTGATTAATAATTAACATATTTTTGGTAAAAATTGGAAGAAAAATGTAGAATATGGGCCTGTTAAAAACGCCTTGACGAACCTTTAATAGTTAAAGTTTGGCCAATATAATTAAACTATTTGTTAGATTAAATGAAGACCTCGAATCATCAGAACACACAGTAACTCACCTGGAGCTGTGATTGGTCAATGGTCTCAAAAACACTGTAAATGATTAGCAGCACATTTGCATAGTGCAGCAACTAACATTATGCTAAAGGTTGAACGTGAGCATTTTCTCCTCATGATGGGTAGAGGTAGTGGGAGAGGGAAGCACTCTGTTACTATAGGTTAATCTTACCCCACCCACTAGTGCACAGTGATATCAAAAATCAAAAAAGTCTGACAAAATCAATATGCTTTTATCAAAGATTATGAGAATAAAGAGTCAATTGAATGCTATGATGTGGATAATTAGGCTTACCCATGAGGTTAATTTTGATTGCAGGTTGACTTTGATGGATTTAGATCCTTGTAATTCTCTTTGTAAATGTCTTAGACACTTAAATTCTCATTTCAAGGCAGTAAATCTTTTTTTTGATCAATAATTTTTTTCCTATAATTGTCTTATTTTGCTTATTTCAAGATAATTTACTCATTCAATTTAACTTGCTCCAATTGGTATTTTTTTGTTAATTTTATATATTTTTCAACATATCTTCTCGATAGGGTAACGTGAATCGATAGACTCTGCTGTTGATTTGCGCTACAGTAGTATTTTTTGGCAAGGCAGCATAATTCATCAGAACACCAATGCTTGTGTGTACATTGTCTTAAACTGCAGCTCATAGATGGACTTAGTTCTATCATTGTTCTTGCTAAAACATTTTTCCCATAGGAAATATACATAATTAAACGTTTTGTTTTTTTTGCTCTCCACGTTTTCTCTGCCCTATTTAGCTGTTTATAATTGTAGATTCATGTTTGTTTTTCCCAATTTAACCCTCTTTTTGATTTACCCTAAACTGTTCAGTCCTGTCTCTGTTTATTTATATTTAATGTCTCTGTTTATCTCTGTTCGGTTTTTGTTTGTTATAGTTCTGCTTTTACTTTATCCTTATTTCCCCTGTTAGTTCTGTGCTATGTTTCTTCCGTGTTTCTTCCATGTTTTTTTTTTGTCAGTAAATTCCTTTTTCTTGTTTGCATCCATGCCCACATCCAGTGTGTTACAATTATAAGAGTGAGTAGACTTTTCCTTCAGTAATAGTGAAAGTGACCATTCTGTCATACCTGAACTCACAGTGTCATCAGCACGAAACTTTTCCTCTGCATTTAACCCATTCACCAAGTGAAGAAGTGGGCAGCCAAGAACACAGCGCCCAGGGAGCAGTGGCAGTGTGTGGGGACAATACCTTGCTCAGGGTACCTCGTTCAGGTGTGCTTAGTAGTTTTGGGAATCAAACCCATGACTTCCTGATCGCAGGGCAAATGTCCTAACCACTAGGCTACCAGCTGCCCCAGTAGCACAGTATGCATACAGCTCTACTGACCACTATAGCATTCTGGAAATCATCTTTTATTGTGTGGCTTTGGTTCATGATTCTGTATGTCTCTAGCTTCACAGAATTATGTCGTTGGTCATGTGATTTTAAGGGATGCATAGGACTTCAGAACCTCATCGTTCCAACTGGATTCCACATGCTAGACAGAAGTATCTGCTTGCTTCGAATCCCATACTTTAGAAACTTAATAGTTTAAACAAATGATGACCATTGTTGTGCATGTTTTTCATATAAAAACTCATATGAACCCTCAGGGCCTACTGAACTTTAGAGGAGGCCTAAAGTTTTTATTTGAATTCAAAAGTATTGCATCACTGCTCTTATCATTATTGTTAAGGGGTAAGGTACAATTTCATGAAAAAACCAAAACAAATCCAGTGCTAACAGAACCTCCAGGGTACAAAGTAATTAACAGCAGGGGTGCGTCAATAATTATGGCACATATGATTTTATGTAAAAAAAATAATATTTCTTAATGTGGGGTTTTTCCCCACTGAATAAATGTACTCAAAGGCTAGATTTTTCTTTTTTTCATTGTAATCTTATATTATTCATTTTAAAAAGTACTTTTTTTGACCTGTTATTATGACTTTAAAATCTGTAATCACATAAATAAACCTGTCACAGTTTCCCTTTGTTTATGTGTTCTAGTATCACCCACAGCCTTCCTCCCCCAATGTCACCTCCCCCTGGTGAGGCCCATCTGGCAGGCGCTGATAAGAGGAGTGGAGCCATCAGAGCTGTGAGGCAGGTCTAGCTCGTCCCCAGAGGAAAGTCCCTCCTCCACTCCCAGACTCACTGCCTCCAGCTCCTCCTCCAGCAGCAGCTCTGCCAGCCCCTTGCTCCGCGCCTCCATCACCTACATAAGCACACACACATATTAGAGAAGTAATATGTGATGTAATAGTCATGTTTACCTATAAATACATTAAATATCTGCACTTCCACCACACTAATTGGCTATAAAAAGTAACAGGTACTGATGCTGGAACATTACTGTGAAGATTGTATAAGTCCATTACAGTAGTAAGGTCAGACTCTGATGTTGGAACATTGCTGTGAGGATTTGATAGTACGACCCGAGAGGATTAATGAGGTCAGGTACTGGTGTTGGAGCGTTGCAGTTAGGATTTGATTGTATGAGAGCATTAGTGAGGTCAGATACTGATGTTGGATCATTAGTTAGGTTCTCCGACGTCAGGCAGTGCATTGAGCAGCAAGCACTCGCCATCTGTTTCGATTGGCTGCAGCACGTTTGCATCTGTGACATGTTGACCGTCTTCAGGTTATTTAGAATTCCCTCGCCAGTTGATCTTCGGGCGGCCCGGTTTCCGTTTGCCACTAGGTAGTACCCAAGTCAGAGCTGTCTTTGCATATCTTTCTACGGGTAGACATAATATATGGCCAGACAACTTGAAACGGCGTTCCGTGATTATCTCCTGTAGAGTTTGTGACTGGACTCGTTTCAAGATCACTTCATTGCACGCTCTGTCTCACCAGGTCACTCTGAGAATTCATCGTAGAGAATGCTGGTGTCTGTCCTGGCTGTGTATTCCATGTCTCGCTTGCGTACAACAATATCAGCAGTACGATACTGGTATACAAGCGCAGCTTGATCTTTACGGTCATGGGCGAGGATGACCAGATTAACCAGCTGCAGTTACTATCTAGAGCCTTGAAGGCAGCTAGAAAGCTCGCTGGGATGACGTATGAGTGGGCGATGTTCCATTACGAATCCCTGTATACACTGTCAAACATATACACTGACACCACGTTGCCATTTAAGGGGGACTTCTCCAGCCTCCCAACAGTGGTTCATCAACTTGGTCAACGCCGCAGTCATGGTTTCTACACCGAACTTGAGCAATTCTGCAGAGATCTTGTGTAGCCAGCCTTGCATCTTTCGTTTCCCGTTCGGTGATTGGATCCTCACAAACTTGAAGTACAGCAGCCGCTGCAGATAACTCTGCAGTGAAGTTGAATAGTGCTGGTGGGGCTGGTCACCAATCAGCAGTTTGAGATAATCATAGCTTGGCAGCCAGTCGAATATGTCCTGTAGCTGTTCATAGAAAGTGTAGTTTTTCCATCATCAGCGTCTTCAGTTGGTGCATATACCTGCACCACAGTGGTTTTGGCGTGTCGCGATTGTAGACGGGCGGTGATGATGTGTTCACTTACTGGTTCCCAGTTGATCAAAGTTTGGGTCGTTTCCTTGCTGAGGACAAGTCCAACACCATGCGTGTGTGTGTCCTGGTGACCGGAATATAGCAGAGTGGTGCCTCCAGTGCCCCTCATTTTACCGTTTTCTGTCCAGCGCATCTCACTCAAACCAAGGATATCTAGTTGATAGTGGGTGAACACTCACAGCAGCTGAGCCAGTTTTCCTGTTTGGCATAGGGTCTGAATGTTCCAGGTTCCAATAAATGTCCATTGTTTGGTACTCAGAATCCAGCTTATCGGGGCCCCAACATCCTTGCGGCTTTGGTTGGAATCCATCATATGTGGTACGCATCCACTGCCTTCTACTTTGTGCCCATCATTCTCGATGATTTGTGTGTTTGCTGTTTCAGTAGTGCTGATGCTGGAACGTTGCTGTGAGGATTGTATTGTAAAAATGCATCAGTGAGATCAGGCACTGATGTTGGAACATTGCTGTGAGGATTTGATTGTATGAGAGCATTAGTGAAATCAGGTACTGATGCTGGAACATTGCTGTTAGGATTTTATTGTATGAGAGCACTAGTGAGATCAGTACTGATCACTGATGCTGAAACACTGCTGTGAGGATTTGACTGTATGAGAGCAATAGTGAGATCAGGTACTGATGCTGGAACATTGCTGTTAGGATTTGACTGGAGACCCGAGAGCAATTATGAGATCAGGTACAGATGCTGGAACATTGTGAGGATTTGATTGCAGTTCTGAGAGTATGCACAAATCTTGGCATGCTGTATCTGAATGTTCAAAAAATAGTGAAACACAGTTGCTTTTACTTTCTGGTTAATTTCACAGGGTCACAAGTTAGCAATTGACATTCTTGTAGATTACTTTACCAAGTGTTCACTCCAGCAGCAAAAAAAACAGTACTGTTTCAACATTGAATGATTAGAACCTCACTGTTCTTGTATTTGTAGAAAACACTTGCATTTTGGACCCAAAATCCAAATCTACATATCAACACAAAATCCTTATTAAATATTTGAAGTGTCACTTACCCCAGTCTCATTCAGACCTTTGCATCGTCAGGATGTAAAAATGATGCACTTAATCACTTGCAGAAGCACAACAAACACATGAAGCATGTTCCTGATGATGGTCTATATGAGTTTTAAAAGTTATTATTCTTCATTGCTATCTGAGCGCCTGCCTCGCCCTGCATAGAGCAGCTTTGAGTTTACAGCCTGTTACTTAGGGCACCTGCAGGGATGTTCAATTTATCATATTTTCAGTGCTAAAACCAAGGCAATAGTTTAAGCAAAGGTCATCTTTTGATGGACACCATAAAGCCCACCAATTTTCTAAAAAATCCTGCATAATTTACACGCTCATTAAGTTTTTATTTAGTATAAAATATTTTCTGTGAGAGAGCTTCTAAAGGCACAACTCTCCAACTTACCACTGTGAACAATTCTGATTTTTTATATTTTTTTTATACAGAACAGAGCATTTCACCTCAAACTACTTAAAGATTAATGTTAAGGACTGTTATACAAAAATGTTGAAAAATAGAGGAATTCTTCTTTGATAGTGCTTTTCTCTTCCAGTTTTAGAGGGTCTATGAGAGATTTTAGACACTTTTTAGACATTTTGGCTCTTTTTCATCAAAGAGGCTAATAGTTATTTACAATGAAACAATGACATTATATCACTTGATAAACAGGGTAATTGTGGGATACACTGTCAAATATAAGCTTGGAATCCATGTCAATATTATATAACATGCCTGGCTGCAGATGCCTACAGGATGCAACGACTGAAAGATGACTGTGTTATTGTGTAACCATGATGTTTACATAATTTACAGATTTAAAAAAAAAATTACATTTATGACATATGCTGTCATTCTAGAACACTTTGAGTTCCTTAGTTAGTTAGAAAACCATTTTTTATTCACCACTACTGAACTATAAAAAGTCACCTAATATAATGTGAATCACCAGACACCAGTGTCAGATATTTAATAACCTATTAAGTGATGAAACAGTTAACGAGTGCATTTAAAGTTAAAGGACAGTCTAGAATTTGACTCTGCATCACCACGCAACCAGTTAATAGGACAACAGACATGCATTGTTACAGATTCTATCGTCTTATAAAATAAACTTATTTTACTCATCATATTTTCGTTTTTAGTTGTTAACATCTTTCCATCGTTAAAAATCAAGAATAAAAATATGCAGCTTATGAAATAAATGGATAAGTGATAACCCCCTGTTGTGGGCACGTTTGACTGGTAGTGCATTTACTCATAATAACGTTTGAAAATGTCAAATATTAGTTAATGTAGCTGATTCGATTAAACGGAATTCAGCCCACTGGTACATTCTACGTTTATTAAAACGATAAGGCCCAAAGAACCTGACAGTGCTGCCCCCCTCTGGTAGAAGAGCCTAAATGCAAGTGTTACTGTTGCAGGAACAAAGTCTTTTTACAAATTAATTCTGTACATAATATTAAAACATACAGTACTGTGCAATTGTCTTGAGTCCATTTTTGCTTCCTAAGATCCAGACTTTCTTGCATTTAGTCTCAAAGAACAGTTCTCCAAGCCTCGGATTTTCAGTCTAGTCCCTGAACCAGACCAGTTTCAGAGGAATGGTTTTTGTTTGTTAAGACACAAAGTGACCTACATATGAATTAAGCAGATTCAGTCAGAACAAAGATCATCTGACTTAAGGCCTGAACCAATGAAGAAATAGGTGCATATGATTCCAGATGATCAGACCATTGATTAGTATACAGGTGGCGCTGAATGCTGAGTGGTTGGAACTCCTTTATCTAGGCTCCTTGTATCTTAAGGCACTTTGCAGCATGTCACAGTAAAACATTTGTTCCCATTTCTTTCATATAATCTATAAAATGCCAATGATAAGACAGTTTGATGGGATAAGACTGTTTAATTTAAAGCAAATATAAAGAAATGAGGGATGGCCCAAGACTTTTGCACAGTGCTGTTTGTTTTAGGGAGCAAGGAAAAGTATAGTGTCTACTAATATATATGTGTATCTATATTGGAAGACACTATATGGACAAACGTATTTGGACACACCTCTTAAATACTGAATTCAGGGGCCCCCTTAGTTCCAGTAAAGGACAATCTTAATGCTTTGGCATACCAAGACATTTTGGAAAACGCCAACTTTGTGGACACAGTTTGGGGAAGGACCTTTTCTATTCCAGCAGGACTGTGTCCCAGAACACAAAGCAGCTTCATAAAGACGTGGCTGGAGGAGTTCAGTGAGGAAGAACTTGACTGGTCACACTGAGCCCTGACCTCAACCCCATCCAGCACCTTTGGGATGAACTGGAATGGACATTGCGAGCCAGGCCTTCTCGTCCAACATCAGTGCCTGACCTAAATGCTCTACAGAATGAATGGACAAAAAACCAACACTATATTGAAGTCTATGCATTTGAATGCCATGTCTTTAAAGTTCGAGATGGTGTACTGGTCAGGCATCCCAATACTTTTATACTTATAGTGAATGTTTTATAATTACCGCATATCATATGGCGGCAGCTTAGGGTAAAAAAAATCTCTCAATATTCCTGTGTTCAGGTGTTGTTTATCTCCCTTCACCCTACATTCATGGCTGGGATTGGCTAAAAATGCATCAATGGGCAGGCCAACTACGGGCCACAGTGCAAGGATCCGGAAAACCCCAGCCAATACCAGAGTTGCAAGGACAGGCTCCTCACGAAAACGATTGTGATGAGAAAATCACATGGCGGTGGGTTCGTTTAGTGATCTGGCTCCTTTTAGTGATCCAGATCATTTGACTCGGCTCATAATGAAGAATTAAATCCTTTGGCTCCCGACCGGCTTTTTATTTTTAGAATCAGAATTGGAAAACGTTATTTTTCCTGGAGGAAACTGCTTTTTCCACCTTTACCTTTTAAAATTCTGTCAAATTTAGAACTGTTTTTAACCTGAGATGACAAGGTGTGTGTATAAATTATTTAAATTATAAAATGTAATTATACTAAACACACACAAACACACACCACTGTGATTTGAACTTCCTCACAACAGCAATAGACAAACGCAGTCTGCTTAAATTAGTACCACACAAATAATTGTGTTTTCAGGTTTTTATTGAACACACCATGAAAACATTCACAGTGCAGGTGGAAAAAGTATGTGAATTAGTTGTAATAACTAGCTAGTTGACCCTCCTTTGGCAGCAATAACTTCAACCAAACGTTTCCTGCAGTTGCTGATCAGACCTGTGCAACGCTCAGGAGTAATTCTTGACCGTTCCTCTTTACAGAACTGTTTCAGTTCAGTTCTTGGGATGTCTGGCGTGAATCATTTTCTTGAGGTCATGCCACAGCATCTTAATAACGTGTTATATATCCTTACAGCTTGACAACTCCATTCGAGGTCCGCTTCTATGGCTTTCTGTGAGTTTTCCAGTCCCTCTGTATCTCTGTTGCAACCTGCTAATGACACTTTGTGACACTCTAAGCTCAGTGGCCAATTCCATCTGAGAACATCCTGTTTGAAGCCTCACAATGGCAAGGTAGTGTTTATCAATTTTTGGGTCTAATGATCTCATGATGTCAAAAGTGCCTAAATAGCATTGGGATTCCACTGTGTGTGTGTGTGGGAGCATGTGTGCATGTGTGTTGGGTCCTAGTCCTCAGAGTCCTGCTGGTAAGCCTCTGCTACATTTTAGCTTTTTATTGTAATGGTTACGGTTTTATGTGATGTCATTTTTTTAAACTAATGTTTAATAAATAGGTTTAATTTGAACTAGGCACATGTCTCCTGCTCGTCTTTGAGTAGAATGAACCTGTGTGACCTTGATGATAATATTTTCTTCTGTGAAATTTCCACGGTAGCATAGTCAGCTCCTTAGTTTATTCTTTCAAGTAATCGTTAAATATATCCCCTGCAACTCGCCACAGTCAGGTGTAGTTGGCAGTACCTATTATTCCCTTCTAATTATTAGGAGATCCATCTGTCTCTATATATCTATATCTAGTTCTCGCTCATCACTCTCTGAAATAGAACACTATACCCATCCTCCACCTCGCCACACACTCATGTCAGATATGAAAGCCTGGCTCGCAATCTCTGTTCCACTTCATCCAAATGGTGTTGGTTGGGGTTGAGGCAAGGGCCAGTCAAGTTCTTCCACACCAAACTCGTCCAACCACGTCCAACCCTACACTGGGGCACAGTCATGGTGGAATAGAAAAGGTTCTTCCTCAAACCGTGTCTACAAAATTGGAAGCATGACATTGTCCATAATGTCTTGGTATGCTCAAGCATTAAGATCTAGCCCAAACTCTGACGTCCCAATACTTGTTCATACAGCGTAATAGAAGTGTAACCAAAAAAGATTCACTTAAAAGTGTCGGTTCACTTAAAAGTGTCGATTCACTCAAAAGATCCACTTCAGAGAGTCGACACATCAGTGAATCCCACCTCTTCTGGTGCTGATACTGCTGGAGGGGCGATGCAGAGACTGCAGTCTTAGAGCTCAGAGGCTTTCGCAGGCTTTTAGAGATTTATAACGTCACATTATCTTACTTTTTTACCTTTAAAAACTCACATACACCTTTCTTTTTTATCGGCGGGTTTTGAGCCGTTTTTAAGAGATAAATTGTCAGAATAGAGGCAGCAGCGCCGGATGAAGACGGGGGCTGAGGCTCTTCACCTGCTCCGCCAAGTGTTTCAACTTTTTTGGAAATAAATCGTGTTTTTCTGCCACTTTCACCATGGTGGACGCGTCCGAATGCTGTGTGAAGGTGATGTGCAGGTTCAGGCCTCTGAACCAGTCAGAAATCAGCCGGGGGGACAAATTTATCCCCAAATTTAAAGGGGAAGACACGGTGGTGGTCTCGGTGAGTGAATGTTACACTTTTGTTTCCAGTTAACAAAAAATGACATGTGAGGGAACGTTACATTGTTTTTCTCGCTAAAAATATATATATAAAAAGAGAGATAACAGTTATTTCATTCTACTTACCCCACTGTGATGTTGGCAGTCTACATAACCCTCTGGTAAACTCTGAATATCCCATGAATATTGTTATTATGCCATCTGTTTAACACTGAGGCTTAAAAAATGGTTTAACACAGTTTGCCTTTAAATGTTGTCTTTCTTTCACCTGAGGGTTATTTGTGGTACCAGCTGTTTCAGTGAATGATGCCTTGGCAATTCACACAATAGCCTAAGATCCTAAGAAGACAAAAGGGAACACTAGCTGAATATTGTATTTTGTATATAATATTATTATTTTGTATCAGATTGAGAGAAATATACAGTGATTTTAGAAAAACACTAAATTCAGAGGTGTGTAAATGTTGGGGAAGCACAATATGTATAATTTATTAAGCATTATTGCAATATTGACCTTTTTATTGCCGAAGGCTGCACAATATGGACAGAATATCACTATTCCGCTTTTACTGCTACAGATTTCTATTGCCTTTCAATATATTAAAGGGCCCATTTCATCACTTGTCAGGATTCAGTCCATGTTTGGAAACAAAGCTTCAAAAACAGATAGTTTTCAAATCCACTTTTGTGATGTAACAAAACCCCCATATTTCCATATATCTTCTTATTTAGCCTACAGCAGTTTATCCCCATCCATTCACGCTGAAGTTCTAAGGAGTTTTTCAGCCCTGTGCTTCTGCAATACAGACCAGCCAATCAGAAATAAGATCATTTACAGATATCAGTTCTAAAGGCACAGTAACTAAAACAGCCTGTTTAATTCTATGGTTGGAGAATGGTCATGTAAGAATGATTTATAATAAATTTTGATATATTTTTGGTTCACAAACCCATCAAACGTCATGTAAAAATGAAATAGAAGAAAAACTCCTTGGCCAATCAGTGTCTTTTTTGATTAAAAATATAAATAATTAGGCTGTTGTTGGATCACCTGAAGACCTCGATTCATCAGAACACCCAGTAACTCACCTGGAGCTGTGAGAGGCTCATTCACATATGACATCCTTCTGTGACTGCAGAGACCAATATTGCGATAACGATTAGCAGAGGATATATCGTACCTCTCTATTCCTAACACATTGAGTGTATTCATGTGAAGGTCTGCATTACTGTAACCTATATGGTATTTTCTCCACATACAAGCTCTGATAAGCAGGGGTATATACTGTCCTTATGAATGTAAGGATGGGTAAGGCGTCTAAAGTGCTTCGGTCAGGTAGCAGATACCTCTATAGGTGGCGGTTCAAATCCCACTTCTGACAAGCCGTGTACCCTTGTTGACGTTTACAGGGTCATTTAATGGGTGGTAGAAGCCTAGTCGGTAAAACATTTCCCTGTGAACTCAATGACCACAAGTTCGCAGGTTCAAACCCTATGTTCTACTAGGGTTGGGTACCGAAAACCGGTGCCAACACAGCACCGGTACCTATATAAACGGTATGTACCGAAACAGAACGCGAATTTTGGTGCCTCAATTCGGTGCCAACCGAGTCCCGAGTCACTGCTGCAGGAGCAGCCAGAGAGCGCAGTTCAGTTCACAGCACGTGAGTAAGCATGTGAGATTTGTGAGAGAAAAACGCCAAATGGCTAATAAAAAGTCCCGTGATGGTGTCTTGTGAATGTTATTTACCTATTCTAACTCTGAAAGGGAATATTTGCCTTTTGGAAAAGACGCTCGGTCGACTTAACACTTGCGCGTCTCCCGGTTCAGCTTTGGAGCGCAGCAGCGACGCCATGCAAGCCGAGAGTGTTCACGAAGCACAAACACGAGTTTATTTTGACACTTTGCCAACAGGAAAGCGTGTGGCAGTGGTGAACGGGGTCGTAGTGTCTGTAGGAGACGTTTTGGTTGAGATAGAAGCAGCAGGAGAGGGAGAAATGGGGCTGGAAGCGGCCGTAGCATTAGGTCTCTCTATCCAGTGCTCCAAATGGGGTGGGAGTCTCTGTGCTACACGTGACCGTGGTGAGTGTGTGAGAGAGCTGGGAGGCGTAGGAGAGGCAGCAGGGTGATCTTGATCTGAATAGGGCTGGAAATAGCGATAATAATGGTGGCTGGGTTTATTTGAGAAACGAGGAAGTGTATCAGGACTG
>JBBPCY010100943.1:0-20573 GCA_037974405.1 Brachyalestes nurse | reverse complement strand
CTTGCCTAGCTGTGTGTGTGTGTGTGTGTGTGTGTGTGTGTGTGTGTGTGTGTGTGTGTGTGTGTGTGAGTGTGTGGAGCTTTCACGTGGCATGAGGCTTGTTTTTTTTGGGTATGGTGCCTTTGCTGTTTTTGCTGCTCAGAGGAAACATGGGGTCATTGTGTTTAGATAATACAATATTGTGTGTGTTTGTGTGTGTGTGTGTGTGTGTGTGTGTGAGAGAGAGAGAGAGAGAGAGGGAGAGAAAGAGAGAGAGAGGAAGACAGAGAGAGTTCTTGTTTATTAAATAATTGATATCAAAGCCTGTCCCAGTAAATTGGCTTCCTCTACTCACAGCAGGGTCTCTTATCGTAATAAACTAGGGATCTCTCTCTCTCTCTTTCTCTCTCTCTCTCTCTCTTTCTTTCACACTCTCTCTACTTTTTTGTTAATGTTTTGTTAATGTTTCTCATCCTACCTCCTTTTCTCCTCTCTTTTCCCTTTCCCTTTCTACCCTTTTCTTAGATAGATCTATCTATCTATCTATCTATCTATCTATCTATCTATCTATCTATCTATCAATCTATCTATTTGTCTTTATATCTATCTATCTATTGTCTTTATATCTATCTATCTATCTATCTATCTATCTATCTATCTATCTATTGTCTTTATATCTATCTATCTATTGTCTTTATATCTATCTATCTATCTATCTATCTATCTATCTTTCTTCTTTTTCTCATTCTCCTCTCGTTTTTTCCTCTTTCTCTTTCTTATTTTTCTCTCTCTCCATCCCTTGTCTTCCTCCTCTCCCTCTCTCTCTCTGTCTGTCTGTCTTTCATCCAGTCTCACAGAGACTAATTAAAAGTAGGCGAAACTCTCCACTTGAGTCAGATGTGCACATGGGTTCCACATGAATAAAATATATAACAACAGCATGTCAACACTATTGCTGCATATAAAACCCAAAAGACAAAAGGTGCGTTTGTGTGATGTATTTCGCTCATGTGAACGTGATGCTTATTCAAGCCGTGTTCTTTTTCAGTGTTCTTCTTAAACACTGACACGTCTTTTTGTAGTACTGACACATGGTGCTGTCAGTTCTGTACAAAGTAGTTTGCTAAAAGTAGATTTAGTTTCTCAGGGTACTTTAACCCAGCTTTGGTTTGGGAAGTCAGACAAATGTGTCTTCATAGCAGATTAAAATGTTTGCAGTGTTCCCACTGTTTGTCTTTTTATTGGGCCTCCAGTTCTCTGGTTCATATCCTGAGCTGATGACCAGTGTGACAGTTTCAGTGAAGTTCACATACCATGTGTGGAACCACAGCAAAACAAGCCGTCAATCAGTAATATTACCATCAACATCATATATAATATTTCACTTTATATACTGTATATATTACTGTACTTTGTGTGATTACTATATATATATATATATATATGTATATATATATAGCAGTCAAGACGGCATTTTGTTTAGAGTCCTCATGTTTACCACAGAATTATGAATCTATAAATGCTTCAACACCGCTTCTTTTGCATTCAGTCTGTACTGAAGACCCCAAGGAATCACCACAGGCTGCCGCAGAACCGACTCTTCAGCTACCGGTTTACCATTGTCACCAAAACTAAAAACACACTCCGCCCAGCTGGCCAAAATCACACAAACTCGCTCAAAACACAACAAAACTCTTACAAACAACCAGCCAGCTTATAGACACTTATGAAGCAAAGTGTCATAATTTCTGTTTTCTTACATTAAAAGAAATTTAGCTTGGACACTCCCCAGTGTGTCTCTTCGGACAGTCGCTCCTATTTCCCCTTGAAATTCTTATTTGCTGTACAATTATCCCCATCAAATGTCCTCAAATATCCTGAAATATCCTGAATTTGGTCTTCTGTGTGGTTTTCGACCCAGGCACTCAAACGCACGTGAGGCTGACCTGAGAGCAGTATCGGTTCATTTATAAGCTATTGGTTACTGCCTGAAATTGACGTGAAAATACACCAATCACAGTGTAAAAAAGGTTTTATTAGGAGGTGTACCGCCCACGGGCCGTACACCTCCTAATAAGGGAAGGATAACTCTGGGAGTTGGAAGGGGTGTGTCGCGATTCTGCCTTCTCACACCGCGACTTAGCTTATTGGATCTGAGTGTCGCGATTTCGAATCGTATATCGTTACAGCCCTAATTTATATTGTTTATATTGCATATCAGTCAAATTATTCTATTATTCTAGTCTTCATTCTATCTTATTTCACTGTCTCAGGAGAAACTCAGGCTACTGTTTATGTGACAAATTTTGAATCACAGCAAGGTCTTACCTCAGAGCTCCTGTGGTTGCTGATCTTGGCTGCCTCCGGACCTTTAAGGCACGCAGTTTGTCTCCTTGAGTCATGCCGAGACCATTCTCATGGTAGTCGTTATTCTGTTTAAAAAAAAAAAAGGCATGCGCACACACACACACACACACACACTGAGTATGATTCTTTCATAAGCAAGACCTCTTTCAACTTGTCTCAACATGCATAACTTGTCAAGAAATGACCAGGAAAAAACTAATATTAGCTGACCATGAGGACACTGCAGTAATGTAACTTCAAAAACATACAGACTTCCTTAATACAGACATACAGACTTAAAGACTTCCTTTATGGGTCAGTCTAGAATGACTAATGTGTTTCCAACTTTTTTTTGTATATAAAACTGTCATATAATAAACTGCAAAGCCAATATCACTAGTTCTCTATCACTAGAGGCTGAACTCTCTGTAAATGTGTGTGTCTGTATAGCTCATTTAACCTGTAACCTGTAGAATAATATTTTGAATGGCACAGATGTAGCAGTGGGCGTTTGTTGTTAGAGAGAACTGACCTCCTCCACCCGGTCCAGGCTGCTGGATTTAAAGATGCTGGTGCTGATGGTCAGATCATTCATGCTGGAGATGAGGTGAGGCACACCTACGCTGCGCTCTTCATACACACACACCTTCTGCTGCTGGGAGCGATACACTTCACCCTGGGTCCAGAGACTTGCCTGCTTCCTACACACACACAAATATTTGGTATTACTACAGCCATAATGACAAATACAAGGACACACACACACACACACACACACACACACACACACACAACGTATTACTATAACCATAACAACAAATACAGGACTCCAAACGCAGAGAGTAATAAAGATGAGAGCTGGGAAGAAAGAAAAGAAGACTGACGGGTTAAAAAAAAGATAAAAAAAATACAGAAAGACAGACACATCAAAAACAAAGAAAGACATGCAGGGAGAAAGAGAAAGTGAGAGAGCTAACAAGAGAGAGATAGATTGTGGTTATTTATGTTTATGTACTCTTTCCCTCATCTCAGCCGCCACACATGCCAAGTATGCAGTTAGATAACATTCACCTCTCTGCTATAAGTGCCTTCCAACTGTATGGAAGGATGGAACGCTCCACAATCTAAAGACAATGCAGCACAACACTTCAGCGCAGGGTTCCACAGCGGTCTGCTTTAACTCAGCAGTGACAGAATCGGACCATGACCTGATCATGATGCCCTGCTCTCACACTCAAAAGTGCTTCACAGAGTCAGGCTTTGCTGAACCAGACCTACTGGATCAGGGCCCAGTATGCATCAGGCACACACACAAAGAGCAAATGTTCAGCCAGAACTCCCCCAAACTCCCAGATATAAGCTCTCAGCACCATATCTAAGCCAGGATGTGTACACTTTCTAACAGAGCTTCCCGCTCTCACACACAGGAGTGTGTTTTCACGCACTTACACAACAGCTTTTCCTAACCATTTTCAGCAAGATGATAAGCACACAAACTCCTCCAAGCTCCTGGACAAGAACAACATGACTAATACGGGTGAGTGATGCGTCAACACGATCACAAAGGTTCACAGTAGAAAAATTTGAAAACGCACTTCAGTGATTTGTTACTATTCAGAATATAAAAAATTAACTAAATTTACCTCTCCTATACTGTTACTATTTTGGAGATAGAAAGGTTTTATTCTTACATCAACAGTTCAACGACTGTTCACTGGATCTCTAAAACTGACCATAGTAAAACTATTAAACTCCAGTGTGTTCCCTTCAGCTCATGCTTCCACCTCTCAGATCTCTGTAAGTTGGTTGGTTATGTTTTAAGCTGATAAAATTCCACTATAATACTTTCAGACCCTTTATACACTGTAAATGTTAAAGCTTCACTGTAAACGAGTCTTGAGCCATTTAGTAACTGTTTCTAATGTTTGTGCAAAAATACTATTTTAACTATTAAGTCCTCACAATGTCCAGACCTGATTCTCCAGAAAGGGTAAGAGATGGTTGCAGTTAATGCAGTGCATATGACTGAATTTTCACCTCAACAACTTCGAGAACAACTCTGGAAAAGAGGAACTTGTTTTATTTTCTTCAGGAAAGTTATTAGCCATGGCGAACCATGATACAACCCAAACTGAAAATCAAAAGGGTGAATCGTTACACTCAGACAGATGTAATTTGTTGAATGTACTCACTCTTCCAGAAAGTGCTGCTGGGGGCCGATGACGGAGCCGGGTCTGCAGACACGGATCCAGGCGATGGCTTCAGCTGCAGTGAACCGGTAGTGTTTCATCAAGTAGCAGCCGATCAGAGTCCCTGTTCTGCCCAAACCCGCTGCAAACAGGACAGGAACAAAAACAGTAAAAAGTGTGTTCCGAACTGAAAGGTTTCTTATGGAAAATGACACCTGTTTCACACGTACTACCTCTATGTGAGACTACAGCTTCCCATGTTGGTCATTCACACATGCAGCATTTGCGCCACAAGATGGTACAAGAACAAAGTTCTATAGATGTCCTTTAACTTTTCACAATAAAGATACTGATTAAAAATCATTGAAAAATGGCCTTGAATTGAACAATTAGCATTTATTCTGTTTCATTTTTACTGATTTTCATTCACTCCACACCTATTTGCTCAGCCTGTGTGAAAGCTCCAACCCCTTTGGATTATGAGCGGCGAACCAAAACGCAGGAGAGTTTATCTCACTCGAGACACGCAGAGAAAGTGTGTGTGAAACTTTTGTTCGCACCTCAGGGCAAATCAGATTGAAGAAAAATCAGATTTTAGACTCGAGTGCTCGGATATCAAGGTACAAGTG
Organism: Brachyalestes nurse; assembly: GCA_037974405.1. Classification (NCBI taxonomy): domain Eukaryota; kingdom Metazoa; phylum Chordata; class Actinopteri; order Characiformes; family Alestidae; genus Brachyalestes; species Brachyalestes nurse. The sequence continues at coordinate 15,430 of JBBPCY010100943.1, read as the reverse complement.
ACCAAATCCAATCAGTACACAGTCAGACTGTAGTCTCATTTGATCACATACTCACAGTGGTTGCCATAGTAACAATGAATGAGCTGCTAACTCAAGAGGGTGAAAACTTTGTGAAGCGGTGGAATTTATGATCTTCAATCTTGATGTGTCCTGTTCCTTAATGACTGTTGAGCTCGAATAAGAGCTGCAATATGAACAAAGCCCTAGATCTGGGCAGCAGAAAACATTTGTTAAATGGCTAATGGGCTCTACCTATAATATATAGGGTTAAGATTTAAGTTCAAATCTCTACTGACAAGGTACTGACACACAGCAAAAAAAGTGTCTAAAACCTTCAGCTCTATATGTTCAAGCTGACCATGTGATGAATCACCAGCTTTGTCATACTGTGCCCTCAAATGGGAGGAAAAAAAACAATCCTCAAACTGAGTCACATCTAGAAATCCCTACAAATGTGGCAAATCTGTTCTGCACAAAACTAATGAGAGCAGACTGTCTGAACAAGGCCAAACAGCCAAAGGCTTCAGCTGTGAGTGATGTTTCAAGTGCTGAGACTGGTGAGAGCAGGAAAAATCTGGAGCCAGTCTTGACTGGGCCGTGAGCCAGGTGACTTCATATTAAGGGTGGAAATTGCCATGATACGATACTATCATGATGTATGAGCCAAGACATGATATTACTGTGATTCTTTGACTCGAAAGCAGATGGTGTATAATGTGTAGGAGTCTCTGCAACCATCTGGGTGACTAGCTTTCCAGTTTCCGCTGAGCAAGAGAAGAACGAGGTCTTTCGCCATCTTCTGGTCTTTAGAGGCAATGTTATCAGAGTAGATGTACCTAAATGTCAGTATATACACATTTTAAAATGGCTAAATAAAATAAATAAATAAATACATTTTAATACTTGCTACCACTGTATCAATGTAATATCATGGCAAAAAAATCTTGCAATGCTACACTGTACTGATTTTGTCTCCCACCTGTACTGTGTGCGCGCGCGTGTGTGTGTGTGTGTGTGTGTGTGTGTGTGTAAGCTTTGTTTGTCTGGCTTGTTTGACTGTTTTGCAGAGTCATTGGAGTTGTGACCTCAGGTTCGAGAAAGGTGTTATGTAATAAAAATTTCTTGGCAGAAGGAATTATATTTTACACTAATTGGCCAAATCCAAAGAGTTTCTTCTCATTATTTACCCTCATAGACCAGCAGACAGAAACGGCGGCTGATTCGCTTGAGATGTTTTAGCGATTCTTAGTTTTAATCTAAAACACACAAAATGTCTCACTCAGAGCTCACAGAGACATGTAGAGAAAGAATGCTCATTCCAAACCTTTAATCCTCAATTGTATTTGTAAGTAGAGGAGGGGATATTGGGTGTAGGGCAAAAACATGTTTACTTTTTGTAAGGTTGGCTATCAGGGTAAAAGAAACACTCAAATCTGTCAATTCAAATGTGAAATTAAATGTTCATTTATATTTAATTCACTAAGAGACTGTCATTTCTGTATTTTAGTCATTATAGTTGAACAACTACGACACTATAATTACTCTAAACCCCGAAGGGTACCAGTTGAATGTCTTAATTAGATTCCATAAGCAGCCTTTCCTCTCAACTCTGAGCCAACACTGCCACCAAGTGGCTGAAACTTTATTTCATTTACAGCATTTAGCAGACTCTTTAATCCAAAGCGACCTCCATTCCCTAACTACAGGGGGCAGTCTCCCAGGAGCAACTTGGGGTTAAGGGTCTTGCTCAGGAACCCAGTGGCAGTAGGATTCAAACCCATGACCTCTTGGTCCAGAGACAAGTATCCTACCCACTAGACCACCACTACACCTTATAATTCATCAGGAAAAAAAAAAAAAGAGTGTCTCTAGGTCAGTGAGACAGAGAGGATGTGTGTAAATGTGTGTGAACACACACACACACACACACACACTCACCCTTGCAGTGGACAGCCACGGCTCCGTCGGTGCTCTCACAGATGTGCAGAAAGCGCCGGGAGATGATGTCGCTGGGTGTGCTGCCGTCCACGAAGAACAGGTCGTAATGGTCGAAGCCGGCGTCTGTGAAGCGCTTAGCGTCATAGATCTTCTTATTGAGGCGGATGATGGTGGTGACATTGTGCTTGCGAAAGTAGGGGAAATAAGCCTCAGGGGCATGAAGAGGGTAGCCTGGAACAAATGAGAAAGGAGAGGAAGAAAATGAACAATTCATCTCAACGAGCAGTAAAAATATCACCTATAAATTTAATTCTGGCGTCAGACTTTCTAGAGGACACTTTTTTTCGCTGGTACAGAACACAGCTTTTTATAGTTTGCTTGATCTGCAGTTTGGGATGAATTTGTCTCATGAGGTACACAGAGATGCCAGCTTATTAGGTACATCTACCTTATTTACACCTTCAGTCAAGTTTATTCATATAGCGCGTTATCACACACAAAAGTCATGCAATGTGCTTTACAGTAGTCAAAATACTAAGCATAAAAAGAGTAGGAAGTAAAGGAAATAAAAGAATACATAGAAAATCAATAAAATGATTAAAAGTATGATGGAAGTACAAACATTTAAAAGAAGGTGGAGGAGATTTTTAACAGCTACAGCTGGATGAACACCTTTCACCAGGTGAGTAATGCTTTGAAATCTTTTTTGTACCGAACTGGGAGCCAGTGCAGAAACATCTACCATAAGTGTAAATGTTTACAGGCACTGAATGTAGGCCATCAAAGAAAAGGGACCACAATAGGACTGATCACATATCACATTCTATGGTGGTGGACCATTATCAGAACAGTAGAGACTGACATTGCAGTGTGTGTTGCACTGGTTAAATCAAGCACATGTTAAAAGCCCTTTAACTGAGAATGCACCAAACCAAAAGTGTCTAACCGGCAGTGACAGTGTGGTTAAACAGTGGCTGCTGATAAAGAGAAGGAGGGTAAACAATAGAAACTGAGCACAGACAAAACAAACTGATGAGGTAGATGTATCTTGTAAGAATACCCAGCAATGCTGATGCACTTGTACTGTCACTACCATCGTCAGTGTCAACATTGTTCTGGAAATGGTCCACCACTCAAATAATATAGCAGTGGTCTTATGGGCATCCAGCTCCATTGTTTCTACTGGGGTACATAGAGACTACAGAAACAGATGGGGCTGAAGACAGTAACTGTAGACCCACAGAGTGCTCCTTAAAGGCCAATCCCAGTCCTGTCAACCCACTCTGTGTTCACTACCGTGCTTTCCTTCAAAGAAACACACCTGATTTGTGTTTTTCTCTCTCTCTCTCTCTCTGTTTGCATGCTGTGTATTTTGTCCTGTCTGCAATTGTGGTCTTGTGGCATTTCTGTTTTTGTTCCTGTGTTGAACCGTGGTCTTGAAGAAACGTTTCGTTTCGTTTTACTGTGTACATACCTCAAATCATAAGCGCCCACTTGACTTGACTTGAATTCAACTTATCTTATAAACAAGCTCTTTGTGTTGCTGTACAGGTGAGTAAGAATTAAAAAATAACATTTTTAAAAATGAGCAGAATCTAGCACCCTAAGGACTGAGACTGGGAACCCCTTTGGTATGTATTTCCAGTAAATAAAGACACAAGTGAGGTTTACCTCCTAAACTCAGTGTCCATGTGGTGTGACATTACACCAACAGCTCCATCTACTGGCGAGCAAGTGAACACGCACCATTGACTTAGGAAATCCTGTTTGTCCAGTGTTAAATCGCCCAAATCATCGACAAGTGTTACAACATATTTGTTTTCTTAGATACCATTGTGCATATGAAGGCAGGGTTGAGACACAGAAGGTATGCAGCTCACCATTTTCAACTTTACTCTTTGGGTGTGGCCCGCTGAACGCCAGGAACTTGCCGGGGACGATCCAGTTAAAGTCCCCGTTCTCCACGCGCTAGAAAGAGAGACAGAGAAAGAGATGCAGGTGTTATGAAAGGTGGCATTTGGAACTAAATGTGGTTCCCTGCTGGGTTGCACAAGGTTGCCAAAGCCTTTTTTACAAGCTGGGCAACGGTAAAAGCAGGTAGGGCACAGCAGGTAAAGGAGAAACGAGGTGTCGAAACTTACGTAAGCGGCTTGTAAAGCAACTGAGCGGAAAATATTGCATTCAGCATCACAGTAATAACTCAAAGCGCCACGTCAGACTGCCACACAGGCAATCAGATATACCAGCCAGGCGTGTTCAGACTGTTTGTTTCAGAGATAAATCTAATGCAGGTTTTTGATTGAATTGTTTATGGTCACACAAGACTTTCATTGGACTAAAGCTTCGTATCAGAACACAGGATGCAGTTATGTAAGGGCTTTGTGTGGAGACTCCCTACTGCTCATCTGTTCGGTGCAACAGTATCCACCACTAGACGTGCAGTTTTACACCCAACATCAGGTCCACGCAGATTTCTGTTGTTTTAGGCCTGTGCCCTCTAATGTAAAAGTGTTAACAGAAGCACTTGAGATGATGCTAGGCTGGCAGTTTCAAAGCGCTGCTGTGGTTTTAGGTTTATACCCTCTATCATTAAAGACTGCATGAGTTAGCAATGATTCAAGGTCTACAGTTTCTGGCCAGGCTGTTTTTTGTGTAACAGCTCTTATGATGGTGATAAGTGTCTGTAACAGTCAATGTAACCTGAAACTGTTCTATTATTAATGTACAAGTGAACGATGTATAATGTAGTTAATGCACAAGTGAACATTCAGCATTAACAACACTTCACTGTTCATAAAACAAAGACACTGAAGTCTATCTGATGAAACAAAAATCTTTTTTTAAACAAAACAACTCTTAAGTATACCACAATTTAAACTGTAAAACTTTTTAAACCTCAACATTTTTTATTATATAACAAGATTCTAAATTATACAAATTTTGTATAATTACTATTGCAGTTTATATAACTGATGTCCAAATGAATGATGAATTATCTTCAATAAACTAGAGTGTATCTGCAAAACCAAGACATTCCCAAGTTTGAACAATTAAATCTATATCTTCAGGTGTAGAGCAAAAAAAATTACAATGATTACGGGTACCAACCACTAATATGGAGCTATTATTTTCTCTGTGGTCTATAACTAGTACAGTTAAAGTTGATGCATTAATACTGTGCTGATGAGATCCCTACAAATGATTTTAAACATTATTAACACAGCTGTGTTAATGCATGCGTTTTCGCAATACATGTTGCAAGCACTGAGGTTGGGAATAAAGTTTTACCTCATAATGCTCGTACTCATTCACGTCAAACGTCTCGAAGTTCAGGAAGCGGTGCTGAAGGGCCTGAAACACACGGTACGAAAACATTTAAGACATTTACTTTGAAACAGTTTTAGACTTGTTTAGAAGCAAATCTCTAGTGTCGGTATTACAGAAATCCTAACATATGAGAGAGAGAGAGAGAGAGAGAGAGAGAGAGAGAGAGAGAGAGAGAGAGAGAGAGAGAGAGAGAGAGAGAGAGAGAGAAAGAGCGAGAGCGAGAGAGATGTGTTAATAAATTATTTAACAATTATTCAAAGCAAACTGTTAAAAGCTGTGAATCTCTGTATCACACCCACACTACAGATTGCTTCCAAAGTCACACAAACATCTCTACAAAGTCTAAAATTCCAACACTGACCAATATTTTCACCAGCATATCACCTCAGTTTAGAAAAATGTAACAATACGAAATGGTTTGGCAGAGTGGGAGTTTTTAAACAGATGCATGCATACACCCCTAAATATTACAAGTTTCTAATCATAATAATTCAAACCTTAACAGCACTTCAACATCTTGAGCGCATGATTAAAGTGCAGCACGCTCATTTGACTCGATGTCCTGCCACTTCTCTACCTTCTTTTCAGAGGGGTGTAATTTTCTGCTAGACCTCTGAGCCAACGTACTTGTGAGGAAACGTTTTGAAACATGGCATAAACGCAGCTTTATCATCACTAAATCACTCCTCGGTACACTTGCAGCCTAACACCAAATCAGATCTACAGGGTGTATACTTAGTGTGTCACCAAACCTTCGAATTCACTTTCTATTACAGACGAGACGTGGACAAAGTCCACATGCTAACTAGCAGCACAACAGTGGACTGAGAGACCAGGGCAGTGCAGAGACACTGATTTTTAAGGCAGAGGAGGGAAAGAGTGAAATACATCATGAAGTTTTTTTTAACTTCTGTAACGTTCTAAATTTTTCACACTGTGCTGCACTTAACTACTTTAAGTATAAACAATGTGCATGTTATCCCACGATAAGGTCATACATTTAACAAAATTTAATTTGTAATTTATATTGCTCGCCACCATAAATGGCTAAAAGAATAATAAAACAAGACCAATGAACCGATACATACTCTGTACATATTTGATACCAGGGGTGCCCAAAGTCAGTTGTGAAGCTTTGCACCCCATGCTTTGCAAATGAATACATAAATAAATAAATGCAGAAATATTTTCAAAAACAAATCAAATGCTTTTCTGTCCTATAATTACTATTATTATTATTCTCATTCAATGAATTTCTTTCGTAAAGAATTTACAAATTTATTTATTTCCATTTTTTAAATCTATTCATTTTGCCGAGTTCAGTATCCTCCATTCACCTCCATGAGTAGGAAGCACAGGAACTTATGTAGCGTTTCCCCCGGGTTGTAATCAGTAACCCAGGCGGTATTCACAGTTTGTTGTTGTTTACAGCCTCTATACTTGGTCTAAATTCATCTTTTTATGATTTATGAAGGTTCAGAGTTCCAGAGGCACTTCTGGTCCCATAACAACCATAAAAGCGTGTTGTGACCTCATTCATCACGATAGCAGAAGCCTGTTGTCATATTCCCCATCCCGGGACAGCATATCTGTTCCTAAAGCTGGAAGTCAGAGGCATGACACACTAACAGGGTAAAGAGGGTCAAACACCTCGGAGCTGCAGAGAGATCCCTCTGGCTGCTGGGCATGACTCATGGGTTAAAGTGAGGATAGCAGGCTAATGGCATCGATTAGTGTGGAGACTGCAGACGGGGATGAATGGTCATAGAGGAAGAGCCCTTAAAGGGACAGTCCTGCTAAAAATGTAATGAAAGCCAAACATGCATGCAAAACTGCATATTCTTGTTCACAGAGCAGGTGGTAATGCCAGGCTTTTTATTCTCTCAGAGTCTATCTATCAGGTACTGAGCCCCACAGAGTCCCTCAGCCTGCACTGGTTATGTAATCATTCTCTGGTCCTGGCCGAGTCTAATGGACATGGCCTTGTGGTTCTCCTTGCTCCAGTGGTAATTGGACTAAGAGCTTAAAGAGGGAGCCCACCGGTGCAGAATGAATGAGAGAGGGGATTTTCTTAATTACAGCATGCATGCTCTAAATCCCAATCAGTGTTGCTACTACTGCTCCAGTCCCCTCAGCCAAACTCTCAGCCTCGGCCCTGGAGCGCTGCTTAGCGATGTAGAACCAGCGAATCCGTCACAGCCTTGGGGAATTCATACAGAGAATCTGCAAAGTACAAACTGCAAAAGCCCTCAGGGTCATGCCGAGTGGGAAACGTGGAGCAAAACAACAGGCTGGTCAGTAGGACGGTCACAATTATTACATAATAGACAGATTGCAATGATTGAAGTTGACAGCAATTATTTTTAGGAGTTGTTTATTTCACAACAAACAGGACAAGAATTGGGTGCACTTTCAGTTGGGTGGAGGTCAATAAAAACGTATTGAGACACATCATGGGCCTGATGTGCCTCCCTTTACTATATTCCCTATTTAGTCATGTCCAATCTCCCAATCACACGATGCTACCAGTGCTGGGTGGGTGGATGAAGGCTAGCACATGTTTCCTGTGAGCAACATGCAAATGCAGCATTACTTTGCAGCTCAACACGCTTGGAGGAGAACTCTAACTGCTACGTCACCTAACAGACTACCATCACACTGACACAATTTTGGACTCCCTGCTATGGTGGCATCAGTAGAGGTCAAACAATAACAGGGCCGACACTTGGACACTTGTACCACTCAGGTTCCGAATTCCGACTTGGTACTTTATCATCATTAGACAAAAGTCATTTTTATTTGACTTCAGGCTGTGCCTTTCATCATTTAGGAAGAAAGATGGCTAATCCACGTTTTGGATAAAGTGTACAGGGTGCTGGTTTGAAGTCCAGGATGAAACCTGAATAAACCTATGAGTCAGACATAATATGATGCTAAAGTTTGCACTGGAGCTTTATTTTTGTAGATATGGATCATAAATAAACACACTATAATGCAACTTTTACAAAGAAAGATGGGACTACAGACAGAAGCAGTGTTTACATGTTTGATGATCTGGTCATCTCAGTCATTTTCTTAATGGGGCTACTGGAGCTACATGGGGCAAAGCAGCTAGAGCGTAAATGCCTAAACACATTATTGGGGAACCGATGACAGTGGGCTAATTTTTTGGCTTCCAGTTGCCGTAGAGTATCAAAAATAAACCAACAGGTTCAGGTTTTCCTATATCAAAATATTCCGGTAAAACTCCTGTTCAGGGAGTTTGCTTGGAGCACTCTGATGGGTGGTTGCTGTCTTTAACAAAAACACAGTCTAATCCTAAAGGGTGATGTGCAAAGTGTCAAAATAGAATGAATGCTGCTTTAAATTCTCGGGCCTAAACCGTAAAGTCCGAGCAGAAGGCTTCTGATGGCTGTTGTATTGAGAGTCCACTCCTCAGCCTACATTTTCAATCTTTCAAAACTGACATGCAGGTCTATTCACTGTTCGAATAAAGGCTTAAAAACCTGCCTATGTCTCACATCCCCAGCAACACCTGCTGAGTCACATTTAGTGTCTAATCAGGTGGAGAAAGAGAGCTGGCAGGTAACACTGAGGGCTTTGAACGTTTGTTAACGGGCAGTGCTGTTGTGCGCCATCCACTCACAGAACACAAGCAGACCGAATTGATTAGAGCCTGTGATCTGCTAATGGCCCGTTAATTAAAGCTGGAGACAAAGCAAAGGAAGAGAGAGAATAGAGCCGGGTTAGCATGTGATACGAGAACAGCAATAAGGCGAAAAGCCTGCTGTCTGGCACGTCCGCTGATGGTAATAAGTGTGGTATGTTTTAATAAAGCCAGGAAAGGGGGAGGATGAGGGGAGGGAGATTATTTTGGGCACACGAGAAAGGCATGTTGTTTATTTTTAAGGGCAGAGTTGAGTTTCTCAGGAGGTACTGGAGGTGGATGGGAGACAGGAATGCATAGAGGAATGTCTCTGGCGTTCTTTTCTGACAGACACTGAACAAGTCCTTCCTGCAGTGCAAGATGTGCTGACAAATTACTGAAGCTGTTACAAACACAGAAACCACGTCAGCACACACACACGCACGCACACGCACTCAGGGACAACAAAAAAGCAAATGGAAAACAACATAGTACAGTAATGACAGCAACTCAAAAAATATTCTCTCTAAGCTCAAAGAAAATCAGAGAAAATCCAAAAGTAGCAGCCACGCATTTTCCACCCCGTATATGGTTCAAAACCATAAATCCATTTACAACCTAATACATCTAAAATTCCCCATACTGCCCAAGACCACCACCTTCCATAAAGGCTGAATAATGTTTTATAATAATATGGCAATGATGTTTTATTGCAATTATTTTCCATAAATTCAGCTCCAGACCTCTCTTTATGAAGAAGGCCAGTGCATCAAGTTCTTTGATGTGCATATTTTGTGGCTTGAATGTTGTATGCCTTATTAAAGCAATATAAAAATAACTTACTTTACATTAAATAGTCGCACATTATTGTGCATAGGTTTTTTTTCCAAGGTATCAGCAGTGTCTTATTCTAGCAGTATCTGTCAATTTTGGATTCTATTGTACTGGCTTTGGTTTCATTCTTGACAACAAAGCACTTTTAGACGTCACTCTGGAAAGACGGTGTGCTGTCTGCCATAAACGAAAAGAACACCATTAAAATTGCAATTTGAGATTTAATCATTGGACTGTGAATTTGATATGAAAACTATGTCATTCAGTCCCATCTGCCATGTAATATAAGATGTGTCTACTATTTGGGTAGCTGAAAAATAACATTACTTAAAAAGAAAGAACTCAATTGCAGATTACTTGCCTAGTTCACCGTGATCATGTGCAATGTGATGCTGGCTATTACATAAGAAACATTACTTAAATCCCTTGGGGCATGTTCTTTTCTGATTAAATGTCCACCCCATCTCACCTTATTGACATCACTGAGGGCTTGGAAGGTGTGCATTTTTCAGTGTTATGGTGGTGATGTATATGTATAGTATGTTTGTCTGAGTGGTCAAAGTTTTCTAATATTTTTAAGACACACCCTGCTCCTCATGGCCTTACTGGAATTCTGGTCACACTGGTCCCAGCTGACCTGCCCATGTTCTTCCAACAAACCTGCGCTTTCATGGCAACAGTTGCGAGGTTGAACAAACTTTACAGATAGCAGGCAAAAAAATCTTTCTTTGAGAGGAAACAGAGAAATAAAATCAATAAATCTCAATACTGTATTAATGAAAGATCTATTTTGGAACTCCTAATGCAAACCCTGGCTTAGGAGAAAAGAGGAGATTAACATTTCATTATAAGAAGCTCTGGAGAGTTTTCCCTCTATACTCCACAGAAAGGACTCCTGAGCAACAGAAGAGCTGTGAAAGAAAAGAACGAGAGCGTACACCTTTCTTATTTAAACGTTATGCAGCTGCGATTAAGGCGAGAGTCAGAGATAAGAGGTCACCTGCGGGACAATGCTGTGATCCAAGTGAGAAAATCCACAGGTTCAGAAACAGGAGAAAATTGTCTCAAACTGGCAGGACTTTAACCTCGTCAAGTAACATGAAAAATAGAAGTAAATGACTTCAAGAGGTTAATAAGTATATTTCTGTCTTCTGGGATGGTCCAGCTTCGAAAGCAAAGCATTTGTAAACTGGAAAAGTAACTATAAACAAGCATCTTTGGATTCTTGATTTAATTTATCTATTATTTAACTTCTCTTTGTGGATAACTTTTGTAAAGTGACCTTGAGAGTCATGAAAGGCGCTTATAAATAAAACGTATTATTATTATTATTATTATTCTTATTCTTATTATCTTTGTCTGATGTTAAGAATCCCTCTTCTACATTTTGACCGTTTTGTTTACCTTGCTGAGGGCCACTTATTTGTGCAATTTGAGAGTTTATGTAACAAAAACAGTAATACCTTTCTTTATCCTTTAAATGGGCTGTTACTGTGACCGATATGTAAATGACCTCTGTTGTGATTGGCTGCTCTGTATTGAAACTGCTTAAAAAGTGGTACGGGTTGAAACGGTCCTTATAACTTCACTGTGAATTTACAGGGCTAAACGCAGACAGCTGATAAGTGTTTTGTTGATGCGCTGGAAAACATGTTTAACCTAGCAACAGTTGCTATAAAACAATATTTTTGTGGGTGGAGCATGAATAGGTCAGTTCATTTCCACTTTACAGTGCAGAGCAGGGCATCCTACCTTCCTGATTCCTTGCAAGCAGTCCAGAATCGTCAGGTTGTACGTACAGTTTCCGAAGGAGGCATCTCTGAAAAGAAAGAGAGATAAGTGAGAAACAGTGACACAGAGTGAAAAAGGGAAGGAAATACATATCTGAAGGAACTGCTGGGTCTGACATCACACTGGCAGTGAATTGGGGGTTTTTTTTATCCTTCCCAGCAGTCGGATGTCACAGGTTTGTTTCCGTGGACTCTCGTTACCACCGCAGGACCAACACAGAATAAAAAGCCTGGTCCTGTGTGCACAGAGTGCCTAAAAATAGAGCAGTGCACTGCAAGAGGTCGTATAGCTGACCCAGATGATAAACAGCACCTTGCTTTTAAAGAAACTAAACCAGCACTCGCCCACAAATGCAGGGAAATGGGTTACAGGGTCCCATGTTGAGACGTGGGTGTTTAGAGAGAGCGAGAGAGCAAGAGAGGGACAGAGAGAGAGAGAGAACCAAGAGAGCGAATGAGAGAGACAGAGAGCGAATGAAAGAGACAGACAGAGAGCGAATGAGAGAGCGAATGAGAGACAGAGAGCGAATGAAAGAGACAGACAGAGAGCGAATGAGAAAGACAGACAGAGAGAGCCTACTGAGATCATGTTACACTGTAACAATGCAAGACACAAAATCAGTTTATTTGCTCAGTATAATGTAAAATAAAAAGTTCAGTGTATTGTTTTGTTGTCTCTATTCCACTACTGTTAAACAGTCCATTTGTTATATATATATTTTTACATTTCTGTGTTTCTAAAAATAATTCACCAAATCACACTGATTATGACATCCCAAATCTTTTCTTAAATAAATCATAATTGAATCAAATTGTGAGACCAGGTGTAAATGAACAGGAACCATGTGAACACACCATGATTAAGTGTGTGTGTGGTGGTGGTCAGTGGCGGTGACTGAATGTGCTCATCAGCTGAAAGGTTCTAGCGCAGCTTTCTCCTGACTCAGGACCAGCAGAGTGTTTTAACATCATGTCGGTTTGGCCTTTATTCCTCAGTGGTGATGATTTCTGAGAGCTGGGGGAATGAGTCAGGCTTTGGCTGGATTAGTCCTCTGCTTCTGTACCCAAAAAGCTGGGCTAATTTCTGCATTTTAATTAAAAATTACAATTACAAATTTCCCTTGTAAACGAATCCGATATTCATTGCTATAGCAGCTGCGTCTCTATGCTGGCAGCAGCGTTTCTGCAGAGACGAGCTAGAAACTGTTTTATGCTCTTTCTCTTCACTGTGTGGATTTCATACAGTGCTCCAGGCAATAAGGGTATAAATCTCTGAACTCACAATGACTTCATTTGATAATTCTTTAGGAAAATAAATTCATCATGAAATCATGGGCAGGTAGTGACCTAGTGGGTAGGATACTTGCCCCTGGACCAGGAGGTTATGGGTTCGAATTCTGCTTTTAGTATTCCACCACTGGGTTCCTGCGTAAGACCCTTAACCCCAAGCTGCTCCAGGGAGACTGCCCCCTGTAGTTAGGGAATGAAGTCTTTTTAAATAAAAGCATCTGCTAAGTGCCAAAAATATAAATGTAAATGTAAATCTCCTTTTAATGTTTCAGAATTCCTTTTAAAACACTCCGAATGCACAAACGCATCTGCAGAAACCAGATGGAATCAGACGATATTTCTCCAAACACCCAAACAAAAGTCAAGTTTTTTTTTTTTTAAATATCTGTCAGTCTGTATTGCATTTTTGATTTAAGAATGTCAATGATTTCCAAGAAGGAGCATTTAACAATAATGTAAGTCATTAATGGTTCATTTTTAGCCAAAAGAAGCGTGTTCCTCTGATTCATTTAGCACACAGTGTGAGCTTTGGGTTAGCTGAGGCCAATAAAACCTGAAGAAGAAAATCACAGTCAGACATAAAATTGTTTACTTGGTGCATCCTAAAGTTTCTTTCACTTTTTTTTTATATTTGATGGCATGAGAATTTTTTTCCTACAAAGCATGAGCAGGTATTTAAGTGTATATTATTATAAGTAATTTAATTTTTCTAACTCTCCACTAGAAGTGCAGCTGAAATATTCAGATTAATGCACCACATAGAACTGTCACTATCAGACACTTTTATCCAAAGTGACTTCCATTCCCTAACTACAGGGGGCAGTCTCCCTGAAGCAACTTGGGGTTAGGGGTCTTGCTCAGGAACCCAGTGGTGGTGTGCTGAAGGTAGGATTCAAACCCATGACCTCTTGGTCCGGGGGCAAGTATCCTAGCCACTAGACCACCACCACCCCACATACAGAAATCAGGTAATCATATATAAACTCTTTAAAACACCATTTATTTTTAATTTTCCTATATGCAATTTGTAGCTAGAAAGTGTGAATTTTTAAGGTCCTGTTGATGTGGGTTTCCTGCCTTTCAGTGAATGCAAAAAAGTGATACATCAAGAACCAACGTTTTAATTAATTACTATTTTATATTATTTGAGTAATTGATTTTAATTGAGTAACCAGGACCTCCTCCATCACAAGACCCCACACTGTTAAACAGAGACCCTTAAAGTATTGTAGTTCTAAGAGTCAGCTATTCTGCTCCTCCAGACAGAGACAGATCCAAGAGCTGAGGCACATGAATAAAAGAAACAGATTCACGATTACGTAACGCCTTACCTCTGCGAGAGACTAAATACAATCCTGCTGTAGGAAAAAAAAAAGTCAATGTCTGTGTAATCTGCCTAAAGAATTACAACCCTGTCTACTGGGAATATTACACAATGTGACTTGCAGTACTTAAGGACGCCAGTGCAGATGGTTTTTGCCCATTTGTTTTTCAGACTCCAGTTGAGAGACCGACAAATCTTTCATAAAACAGAAGAAAAACTTTTTATCAGTTACATGTGTGGCTCAAAGGGTCAGAGGATCCTGGGTGTAAAACCACAAGGTGTAGAACACAATCTCACGTGTGAAGCGGCCCCACCAGCCTCCAGCTGGCAAAACCAGGAGCCTCGCATCTGTGTGTTACGCAACCCAGACCCTGCAGCTGAACGGCTACCGCACAGATACACATCTACAGCCGCAGTAAAGGCTTTAGATAAACACCAGCCCGATACAGGGCTCAAACGGATTTAGAGGTTGGCATCAATGAATGATTGATCTCTAAAGGATAAAGAGAGAACACTTCAGCCCACTTTATGAAAAAAGTGGAATGAAAATGAAGAGACAGGGGCCGGCGGACAATGGAGATATTAAAATGTTGTCGCTGGGTTTTAGAGAAATGCTTAAGCGTAAATCTTCGGAGTGTAACGCCGTGTTCAACATATAATCCAACTGTTATCAAAATCTGAAAAGTTCAGAGTGACATGCTGGTAACGAGTCCATGCATTCATATACGTCAATCCAACATCTGCTGCTTCAGGCTCAACGTTCTGTTGAAGATCTTGAACGAGATCTCTTATGATGATGGTCTGGACACACTAGCTTCTAACCCCACAGGAAGACAGTTCTTTTGTTAGTGGTTCAAGAATAATATATAAAGTAATTGCGATATGAGTACCTGCAATAAACACTTCATTAACGATTGTGATGACCAGAGAGAACTAATTTACTTCCACACATGAAGAATGAATGTGATGTAATTATCCTGGTGGGAAAGTAGAATCAAACTCTGTCTCAGGGGTGAGGACTTCACCACTCTAAAAAACCATTTACAAGGTACACACAGCACAAAAACTGTCTAAAACTATTGTAGAAGCATAGTGGGTAAAACACTTGTCTCTGAACCCGATGACCACAAAGTCGCAGGTTCACACCTCCACTTTCTACCATTGTGTCCTTGAGCAAGACATTTAACCTTCAGTGTCTCCAGGGAGACTGTCCCTGTAGCTAATGACTGTAAGACTGTCCCTGTAGCTAATGACTGTAAGACTGTCCCTGTAGCTAATGAC
>JBBPCY010100918.1:0-20576 GCA_037974405.1 Brachyalestes nurse | reverse complement strand
CTATGTGCTAGTTGTTGATTCAGCCGATGGGCTAGTGGTTGATTCAGCCTATGGGCTAGTGGTTGATTCGGCCTATGGGCTAGTGGTTAATTCAGCCTATGGGCTAGTGGTTGATCCGGCCTATGGGCTAGTGGTTGATTCAGCCTATGGGCTAGTGGTTGATCCGGCCTATGGGCTAGTGGTTGATCCGGCCTACGGGCTGGTGGCCTATGGGCACTTAGTTAGTCTAGGAAGGGACATACACACACAGCCAAGTCAAAACCTCCACCAGACTGTTTCAGACGTGAAACGAGACCGCTGCTCTTCTCTCTCCTGCTCTATGGAGCTCGGTGGTACATGACTGTACAGTCACGGTCTCGGTTAACTGATCCTGGCTTAACAAGAGTGATGACTGCATCTGTCACACTGTCCTCTTTCTAGGTTACATGGACGATTCCGTGATCTGGCCCCCAACATCGGCCCACTGAACTACACAAATAACCCTGATATTACTCTCCCATCCTCTCTTATCACCACCATGCCTTAAGGTAAAGGTTAGGCACAGACCTTTGACGGGATTTGTGCATGTGCTTTGGTGCTGTTTTAATGTATTCTTGGGTTTACGTTGTGGAGGCACCTGTAACAAATTGTGGGCCAATTTTTGCTCGCATGATCTTCTGTTCTTCTAGAATAAATGTCACCAAAGACTGGTTTGAAACATCTGTCAAATCTAAACATGCCAGTCGTTATTTTAAAGCAATTGTCTGCTGATATTGTCATGAATCTAATGTTATTGTGATGCTGTTATGAATCTGATGTTATTGTGATGCTGTAATGAATCTGATGTTATTTTTTGTTTGTAACGGCTCAGTTCTTCTGATAAACAGATGGAGACATTTTCTGTCTTGTTTTCAGTCCTGAGTGCCATCCATCTGTGTCCGCTCCTTAATCACTCTTCTTGTTCTTATTTAATTGTAGATTGTAGTTGTCTCACTGTTAGTTTTGAATTCATAATGTGATTGCCATGTAGTGAGGACCAGTATCTCACAATATTTGCACTATGATCGCATTTTTCAACCTCATTGGCCTCATTCTTTTAGAATTCATCAGTTCAGTACCCAGCATATTATACAACGACTGTGTTGCTCTCTTAGTTCCTTCATAACTCCTTCATGTATCACACACTGGCCTGGATCAGCTCTTGGGTATTATTGGTGTCCAGTTCACTGGGACAGGTTTTCACCATGTGGCTTATAAAGGTATAAGGCTCCATTGGCTGCCATTTTTTTATTAGTTTGATTGCGTTGTGGTATAATAAAAAATGAGCAGTCACATATTTGTTCGTTATTTTATGTGCTGAATTTCAGAACCGCTTCAATGTCAAAAAGTCTGTTAATGTCATATTTGTGTGCTTGTATAAAACTTTGTGATCAATTGATCAGGGGTCAACTATTGACCTCTTCAGAGACCTCTGAAACATACTGTGGGAGAGAGAGAGAGAATGGTCGAGAGACCTTTAAAATGTCCGACTGAGAGACAGTCAGTGATGTCATGTGTATGGATGCTGTGGAAATCACACAGCACGCTCATTAAACATGCTCATGAAAGACTTGGGCACACTAAAGCTCAGGTCAGTTATATAAAAAAGATGTGTATGACTGTTTGTTGCGGTTTAATTAAAAATAATCAGCCCATGAATGCTGCTAATGCCACCACCCACCCAATTTTTTTTGTTACAAACTTTTTTGGCTCATAAAACCAGTGTGTGTGTGTCTCCACTACACTGGTTTTACAGAAACCACAGAATCACACTTTCTTGCGGAAATGCATCTTCTAGTTATATTTTTTGGTTTTATTGGAGCTCCTTCTCATCTTTTAAAATTGAGATATGAGCATGATTCCAACGTCAATGCGTCCGTAAACATTCGTTGTGTCTGCCATTAATCAATCACCTGTGAATGCTGCTACGCGTTCAGCTCCATAACAGGCTTGGTTAGAGCCGGCACCCCCCCCCCCACCACAGTAGCACGGCTGGCACGCCCATTTCTGAACCAAAACATTGCGAGTTTGAGAGTTTGAGACTGCCTAGGGAGCAGTTTTTAACACCAATTTGTTAAATATGTCTCCAAACACTGTTTTTATAACAACCACGCAATCTCACATTCTACCCATTTTTTGGCGCTGCTCCTCATCAGAGCCTATATTGAATTTTGGCAGAATTCCATTGTGCTGGTAGAGAGCCAAAGAAAACTCTGCTACTGCCGCTGAACACATCCCGGTAGGAGAGATGAGCCCCATGACTGGAATGAATCAGACATGGGTGCTGGAAACATTATAGCGGCATACTTCAAAATATTTTATCCGCCCCACACCTTTTCTCTTCGGGACATCAGCCGAGACGTAGAGCTCTACGCCCATATAATAATCAGCCCATGAACGCTTGTTTTGGTTTGGTTTGTTGGTTAGCCAAGAAGCCTATATTTGGCCCTCAGTGCCTGTAATTTATGAATGAAAACATTTGTAACTGTCGTTTTGGTTATTAATAAGAAAACAATCAGTTTGCATGAGTTGGGGTGGTTTGAAATGGCCTTTCTGTTCTGTCCCCTCCCATGCTCCACCTGTTGTCAGTCACTGTATATTTAGTGGGGATTGATTTCACACCTCGTTTGTGGTTGAGTGGGCTGACTGAGTGGTCTTGTTTCAAATGCCAGTTTTTTTACACAAACTTTTTAGGGCCATGAAACCAATGTTTGGGTGCCTCTCTCTCTCTGAGACATTGTCCAAAAATTGTTCATTTAATCGGTCACTGAAAAATACATAGTGAGAGAATGGCTGAGTGATTTCAGGTGTCAGTAGCGTTTGTAGGTTCACATCTGGCTAAAGGGCACAAGTTTGGGCACTAAGGAACCACTTACCAAAGCAAGTAGCAAACGCCAAGTGACCATAGCAACCGCACAATTACAGTTTACATTTTCTTGCAGAAATTCAATCTAATCATTATTAAACTCTTTGTTACAATATACAGATATTCAACCAAACATAATTCTTTAATTAAATATTACTTTTGTGAAAATGATAAGAAAAACTCATTATTTTACAATATTTAAAACCTGGTTATCAGTCATTGTGTCCTTGTTTTCTGAAAAGCAAATAAATATTGTGTGGTATTACCTGCTGTATAATTGCAGTACAGCAGTAGCAGAAATCATGCTGTAGTGCAGTATAGTGCTCCATCATGTGTATTATTCCATTATTGTGTGACTTTTCTTTATTGTCAGAATTGAACAGAGACGGGTTTCTCTGTGAGGAGGACGTGGAGTGTACTGTACACAGGCTGACTGGAGAAGCGCTGAGGCCAGAAGAAAGGAGGCTCATCTCTCATGATGTGGAGGAAGCAGATCTAGATGTGATAAAAAGCTCTTCCTCAGAGGGCTTTGAGAACATGATCTCTCAGGCACCAGATTTCATTAGGTAATAAAAATCCACTAATCCTGAAGCTGTATAACATACAAATGTAACTTGAGGGAAACTCTCTGCATGATACACTATTTTGTTATAAAAATCTATTTGACTAGACCCCTCTTTGCAGTCCTGCTTCATTTTTAGCATGGTGCGATTTGGTAAATGACCCTAATGCAGAAATAAAATCCCTGCGAAGCCTTTTACTGCTGACCTATCCATCATGAGCCTGTAAGTGGATCCCAGTTTATAGCCCAAACCTTTTAGAAATGGCTTTGTGCTGAGAGCTGAAAGACATGAACACATTATTGGAACTGTGCAGGTATATTATACTGTAATCAGCTGGACAGGCTGAAGCTGGCTTAGACTGGTTTCCATTCTACCTAATGCACAACTCGGGAGGCAAGCTGGGATAGAAGTTAAAGTGGCGCTGATGTATTTTTTCACTCTCTCTATTAATCTTGTATGATTATGCAGCACCTTCCATGTACTTCTATGGAAGGGAGAGAAATGAGCCTGGAATGGAAGTCAGAGGATGGATGGATGTCTTCTTTGTGCCTGTCCTGTACTGCTATCCTGGGCAACTACATTTTAATACAAATCAAAACGACTGTCCTTCAACTGGTGAGGCCTGCATATAGGAATAGAACACAGATAGTAGTAGTCTTAGAGTCTTAATGTCAGTGTTGACACTGACAGCAATGCCCTCAAATGTTTTCTGGTTGTAGATGAATGGCTAATTATTGCCTAATTTTAAAGGAGACTGTAGTGGATTTTAGCCCCATTTTCTTCAGATGGATATTGTGTTAAAGAAAATGATTCAAGAGCTCAACTTTTCTGGAGGAAACCTCAACTGGATGAACTTTCATGTGCTATGTCCTCAGTTGCATTCCCACTGTACGTTATTAACCTTGCATAGGAATATTCATATTCACTTGCAATTTTGATCAGCCAATAGTAGCTTTATATTTTAATAATCTGCACTAAACAGCTTAGTCATTTTCTATCAAGACATATTTTTTACTTTTTGTTTCTCAGGAGTTTTGTGAATCACTTTTCCATTAATGATCACTGACTACAGTCAGTGCCATTGGTAGACAGTTTAAACAAAGCTATTAGTAATGCAAAGCTAAGAGACGGTGAAATATAGTGAGTATACGTTAAAATCAGGTCTTAGGTGAGAGCATGTTATAGCAGCCACACAAGGAATGCTATGTTCTCTATGAGTATATACTGTAGCATCCAGCAAATCCAGTTTCTAGTCCGCTCAGTAGTGTGAAGTAAGGGAGAATTGTTGGGTTGCTCATGTTTATTTAAGGATTTTAAAACAACACAAGTATAAATGTTATATATGCATAACAAGGCCCAAAATCTTTCTAGTGAAAGCAATTTTTTAAAAATGTAAGTACAGCATCTGCACTATGAAGTTCAGTCTGTGAGGATCTAGGTTCTCTAGGGTTTGCATATACAGCTAAACTATTCGGTTCAGGCAGAAGACATAGAAAGCTGGATCTAGAATATAGACATAGCATTAAATATACATGTGATTATATTATTTTGGTCCCATTAATGACTGGTGTACCGTAATGTACACCAATCAGCCATAACATTAAAACCACTGACCGATGAAGTGAATAACATTGATTATCTCATTACAATGGCAGCTGCCAATAGTTCGGATATATTAAGCAGCAAATAAACGGTTCTTAAAGTTGTTGTTTTGGAAGCAGGAAACATGGACCGGTTGAATTGTGATTGCTTGATAACTGGGTCACATCATCTCCTAAACAGCAGGTTTTGTGGGGTGTTGCCACTATGCAGGGGAGACTACTTTCCACATACAGTCTAGAGAAGGGCATTGAACATTGAAGAGGGTTATGGACACCCAAGGCCCACTGATGGACGTGGGGAGTAAAGGCTAGTCCATCTGATCCGATACTACAGAAGAGCTACTGCTGCACAAAAATAGAGTTAATGTTGGGTGGTGTCAGAATACAGTGTGTTGTGGCTTGGCACCAGGATGCACTGTGGGACGAAGGCAAGCTGATAGAGGCAGTGTGATGCCTGGGCAATGTTCTTCTAGGAAGCCATGGGTCCTGGCATTCTTGTTATTTTGACATGTACCACCTAAGTAAACACTGGCAGTGGCCTCTTTCAGCAGGATAATGTGCCAAATTATTAGCAAAATCTATTCAGCTTGACACAGTTAAAGGTGCTGACTGTGAATATTTTAGTTTTGCTATGCTCTCTATGAGTATATACTGGTTTCTTACTTACAGGACTTATAAGATCTGCTACTAACATCTTGAAGCCAGATACCACAGCACACCTTCAGAGGTCATCGACGGGTCAGAGCTGTTTTGATGGGACAAGGGTGGGGTGCCTGCACTGGGTTCGGCTGGTGGTTTTAATGTCTCAGCTGATGAATGTATTACAGGAAATCTAATATTGTGAGCCAAACATCAAGTATAGTTTATGCCTTGTGTATTTACAGTATTTACCGACATTTGTAAATGTCTTACAATATCACATACTTCTTACAATATCACATTTACTATGCAGTCTACAAATACTAATAACAAGAACAATCATCATTTATCCCCTTAAAAAGTATTGTACATCTGACTGCACCTGTCTAGTTGCATGAGATTAATAGCTTGCTCACTTCTTCTTGCTTTCTGGTTTGAATTTCCACCATTTATGGGCCTGTGAAAGTATAAAAAAAAATTATCCAGTCATTCAGTTATTTGCTGAAGCAGAACTCTACAGTCCATGTAAAAGTTTGAGCTTAAAATCAGTTTGTTTTGTTGATTTGTTTTAAAAGTGAAAGTACACATCCTCTACAAGTAACACACATTTCAGAGTATCATTTTTATTTTTGCATACAACTGTATTTGTCTAGTTTTGGTTTCCTGGTTTCTTACCTTTTTTCCCAACGAACCCTGCCGTGTGGGCTGCAGCTCTTCCACACTTGCATATGTGTTGTTATGTGTACCTGGAATGTCCTCATAGGTGTTGTTCTCTTGGGCAGATGGGCCACCTTCCTGCACCTCGGGTAAATCCTCATAGGTGTTGTTTTCCTGGGTGAAGAGTTGACCTTTTTGGATCATGGGTAAGTCCTCATAGGTGTTGCTGTTTTGAGCCCCTGAAATGTCTTGGTAGGTGTTGTCTGTTGTGAAAGTGGCCCTGATCTCAGCTGGTTTGCTTGGCTGAAATTTGCTGTCGGGACCCCAATGGCTGTCGTGCCCAGGACACAATCCAGAGGAGGTCTGATACAGAGGGTTAGGTGTGAGGGCCGGCAGGTCGGTGTGAGGGAGGTCACTGAGGCTCTGCTCGTTGAACAGAAGAGAGGAAGTAGAGAAAGAGGCCGATTTAGGCGGAACTAAGCGTGGCTGTGATGACGCAGGAAACGAGGGGTTCGTTGAGTGGCTGCAGTGGTCCAGGTGTGGCAGTGACCTGCTCTGGTTACTGTGATGTCCTTCAGATGTGGAAAGGTGACCTCCATGTGTTGGGTAACACTTTAATTGAGAGTCTAGAGAACACAATCCCTCATTCTCCCAGGGAGTTCCTCCTCTTTTATTTAGTCCTTCATCAATCTCCATCTTTCTTGGCCACTTCTGATCTGTCTGGCCATGGTGCTCTAAACCATGTACTAGATGTCCACCACTCAAGGAACTCCGAAGAGGTATGTTTCGCTTTGAAACAGGTGGAATCTTCTGTTTACATAAAATGATGAAGCTTATTCTAACACACATCATGTCTTTTCCAGTGTTGATCTTGTCTTGACAAAAATATTGGCTGTTATGGCCTACGTTTCAATGCCATTCTTAACATGCCCTTGCTGACTTTGCTCACTGGTGTGTTGCGCCTACATCACACAAGTAGCCAATAAGAATACACTTTCCATTGGGTAAGCTACCCCAAGTGACTCAGCTAGGTTTGCAAATAAATCAATTCTATTTTGCCATTTGCAAACCTGCATAAACTTTGTATGGGTTCAACTTTAGACTGATTTAGTTTTAGTCTGGGAAGCATTCTACAGAACAACTTTTTTGTGAGCGCGTGATTTACTTTCATGGCTGTGGGACCACAGAAAATGACCATTAAAAACCATTAAGTATGATAGCATTGTTTTGGGCTGGAGAGGACTAATCATGGATCAGATTCCTCAGTATTTAATATGCTTGTTACTACATCCATCCATCATAAACTCCTGCTCCTGAGGTGGTTTGTGTAAATAGACCTTGTTGTTTAAAAAGGCTGCCCACAGTGCTTAGCTACACAGTGACATATTTTAAAGCTTACAGTAAGTCACACTGTGGTATTTCAGAAACAATTTGAGTTTGCGTGTTTGTTTGCAATGTTAGCCTTGCAACTCTGCTTTTTAACCAACTGAAGCAACTGAAAATGAGAATTTCACTAAACCATTCCCTTAAGGTGGGAACTGGTTGATGAGGGCAGTATTGAAACAGAGGGACAGACTGTTACTGTAAATAAACATAACAAGACCAATCTAGATTGCATCAAAGCTGAACAAATACATTTTTCTGGAATTTATCTTCCTCTTTGAATGCCATGGCTAAAGATAAAATGCCATTGCTGATGACTGGATGGTTGATTACCTGAACAATGTTGTTTCTGTCAATGGAGGTCGAAGAGATGAGTTTGCGACTGCTGCTTTTAGGGGGTAGAGAAGGAGGAGCGTTTGATGTGACATCACTACGTTGATCCCATAGTCTACGCAAGGCCTGAACGCTCACCCCTGACTTTATACTGGGCTTACAGTGCACCACATCATACAAGTCATCTGAAGGGGACTGAGAAAATGAAAACAATATGAATCGACCAGCAAATAGAATAGCCTGGATACACTTCTTCTATATTAGGATGTTTCTTCTGTGTGCCAGTTTAAGCAGAGTGATAATTCAATCAGGGATAGAAAGAGTATGATTAGCAATATAATAGTATCAATCAATAATCCCTCACATCTTGAACAATAGTAATCAATGGTTACCTTAAAGGGAGGCAGGGGTGACCAAATTAACAGATTTTTGGACATCATCAATATTCTTTCTAATAATTAAACAGCATGTGTCCATATGTACTCATACCTCGTCTTCCTTCTCTGATATAAGGCACTCTCCAAATGGCTGTATGGGTGTGATCCTAAAGTACTCAATCAGCTCTGGCAGACTGCTGTGAGTGATGGAGTCACCAGATACCACAAACATGCCATCACTGGTCTGGTTAATGACAAAGTGTCGACAGCGATCTTGTCCCCTACGAGAACACAATACATTTACAAAATTAAACCATTCACTTTTATATTTCTACATAGATTTATCAAAGAACAAGTATTACATGATTTGCTTTTCCATTTCATATTTCCATTTCCATTAAATGTTCCTATAATTACAAACAAAAACATGACCAACAACTGCAGCAATGCACAGCTCAAACCATGTCATCTAGTTTCCTGATGACAAGACCAAGGTGGGTTTTATCAATGGGAATGGCAAGGCGGCATACAGAGAGGAAGTATGACATCTAACGGACCAGTGCAGAACCAACAATCTGTCTCTGAATGTGGATAAAACAAAAGAGAGGGTTGACTTCAAGAGGACATTACATGATCACTCTTCCTGAGAGCATTAAATGAAAGTGTGTCGTCTACCAACTCTCTCGCATTGCTCCACGTCTGGGTTCTTCCACCACGCTACACTGGTGTAGCGACTAAGTTACCCTCTCCAGTCGTGACAGAATGACATAGCCCATAGTCGTGAGTCCAGTGGAGTTAGCCCAGGGTTCTCAAACCTGTCCAGAAAGGGCCGCTGTGGGTGCAGGTTTTCGTTCCAACCAAGCAGGAGGCACCTGATTCCACCTCTGCAATCAGCTGGTCTTGGTTTTCAGTTACTCAGGTGTGTGGCTTCTCCTTGGTAGGAATGAAAACCTGCACCCACAGCGGCCCTTTCTGGACAGGTTTGAGACCCCTGAGTTAGCCGCTCTGTGTCGAACTGTTACATAGCAGGCTGCCATGATTGGACGGTTGGACCGGGATGTGACAAGCTCTTCATGAGTCCTTTGTGGAAATAGGGGAGACGAGAAGTGTGATGTTTTTCCCACCTTTCCAGGCAGGCAGCTGAATGGGTCTTGAGGTCTGACTTGGATATTTCACGCTCGTATCCTCACCTCAGGAGGAGTTTTGTCCTCACCTCAAGGCCACAGTCCAACATCCAGATAGTGAGGTGGACTCTAAGTTGTACTATCTCTGCCAGGGTGAGCAGCCAGTGAGCAAATATGCGGCAGAGTTCCGGACACTGGTTGTACAGACCAACTGGGCAGCGGCAGTGCTTCAAACTACCTTCTAAGAGGGGTTGGCTCCTCGAATGAAGGATGGCTCCTCGAATGAAGGATGAGCAAGCCGGGCGAGAGCTCCCCTTCACTGTGGATGGCCTCCTTCAACTCTGCCTGTGAATCAATCAGTAGATGAGCTCTTGCCTGAGGTCAACTCCTCGTTCCGTCGCGGCTCCTCGGACCAGACCATCATATTCCTCTCCTAAACACCATCCTGGATTCGTGGATTCGAGTGCAGCTGGGAATTTCATCGATCAGGCTTTTGCTCCCCGGCTGGGTGTGAGTTTAGAAGCATTATCCCAGCCTATTAAAATCGGATCCTTGCCACCAGTCCTATCACCCATCAAATTGCCCCATTGACCCTCACTATCAATCGTCACACTCAACACATCCAATTCTGGCAGAGTCATGTTTTGGGCCAGAATCATGGGCGGAGAGCTGGTCAGCCCCTTTAGGGTCCATGATGGTGCGAGAACGGCCGCTGAAAAGTATGTGGAGTTTCTGACTGGCCACTTTTTTCCATGGTACAAAAAGAAGAACCGTGCTTTCCGTAACAAAATCATCTTCATGCATGACATTGCATCATCTCATGCTGCAAGGAATACCTCTGCATCATTGGCTGCTATGGGCATACAATTCGTGGGGCCCCCATCCTCCCCTGACCTCAATCATATTGAGAACCTTTGGAGCATCCTCAAGCAAAATATCTATGAGGGTGGGAGGCAGTTCACATCCAAACAGCAGCTCTGGAAGGCTATTCTGACATTCTGAAAAGAAATTCAACCTGAAATTCTCCAAAACCTCACAAGTTCAATGGATGCAAGAATTGTGAAGCTGCTATCAAATAAGGCCTTATGTTAAAATGTAACTTTACCTGTTAAGATGTTTTTAATTGAAACAGCTTTTGATTTCGATTTTTTTTTGTAAGCTTTTGATAAAAATGTCCTCCTAATGCTGCAAGTTAAACAAAATACCGTTTTCAGTTCTTTACAACCTATGAAGAGTTTTGAAGAGTTTTGAGCATAATAATTTGGAACAGTGCATTTTTTATTTTTGAAAAAAATACTGTTATCATTGGGAGGTGTGTTCAGTAACATTTATACACTAATGATTGATGACTTGAAGATTATGCTGACTGTCATTTGCATTGACTATTTAGGAAAATCAGAAAAAAATAATAATTTGGAATGTGGTGTACAGTGAGGTCCGACCTGCCATGAGCCTGCCTCAAGGCGAAGGCGGGGATGTGCTCAGGGGAGCCCGAGGCCCCTGATGCCGACCTGGGGGCCTTTCCCGTCCTGGGGGCCATATCTCGGCAGGGAATTTAAATTAAAAGAGGCGAGTATGGGTTTACCATTACATTTTATTTAAGGCTAATGCATTAAACTGAGTTTTAAATGAAATTAAAGTGTTCTGGGAGCATATTTGGGGCATATTTAGAATTACATTATAAAAATAGGCATTTTTAGGTGTTTTTTTAACCAAAACACAACAACGTGGTTTTTCATTGTATGCACCCTGGATGGACCCTGCGCTTGTCCTCCCCTCACAACTTGTCATTTCACTTTTACGATGGGAGCTGGAGTAGACCCTCAGCTTCATTAGGAGAGCTTTTAAGTGGCCCTCTATGGGCGAAGACATCCTCAAGTATGTCCTGGCGTGCACGGTGCGTGCCCGGTCCAAATCCACCAACCAACCTACCAAAGGATGTACCTCAACGCCTTTGACGCACATCGCATTGGAGTCGATTGGGAAGGATTCCATCTTGACCATTGCAGATTGTTTTTCCAAGGCTGTGCACCTTGTGGCTTTGACCGGACTCCCCACTGTCAAAACTACCACTGAACTGATATTAGAGCATGTAGTCCGCTTGCATGGGTTCCCCAGGGACATCGTCTTGGACAGAGGGACCCAGTTCACAGGCAAGTTCTGGCAGGCCTTCTGCCATCTGATTTATCCAGCAGCCATTCTTTGGGATACCATCCTCAGGTGAGCGGTCAGACGGAGCGGGCCAACCAACAACTGGAGTGCTTTCTGTGAAGCTTTGCGGCTGATCGTCTGTGCTCCTGGGCCCGCTAAATCTCCTCCGCTACAGGTCTTAGCCCATTTGAGGCATGCTACAGTTTCCAGCCTTCGATGTTCGAACATCAGGAACCGGAGGTTGATGTACCGTTGGCCCAACAGTTGGTCCACAGGTTTCAGTGGCTTTGGATTACTGCTCGTGCTGCAATTCATCATGCCAATGAACTGTACATCAAGCAGCACCGCCCTCGGCACCCTCCAGGACAATTGTTCCATGTTGATGACAGGGTATGGCTTTCCACCACAAATCTTCACTTGCACACCCCTTCCAAGAATATTACACTCCGGTTTATTGGTCCCTATAAAATAACTCATAGGATTAACCCTCTCACCTACCATTGCCAGAAATGAGCGTGTCACATGACATAAAAGGCACGGTAAGCCTGATTAAGCCTGGTAAGTCATTAAGTCAACACCCTCAACTCCTCAGTCATCCAGATATTCTAACCATGAGTATTCCGGCTAAGCCATACCTTTGTGTGTGTTTGAGAATGCGGATTCCGGTGGGAATCACTACTCTTCCTATGGGTGTTCTTGGTGTCTTCAAAGTCTACCAACTCTCTCACGTTTCTGGGTTCTTCCACTACGCTACACTGGTGTTGCGACTACCCTCTCCAGTCATGACACATTCCTCTGCTCACTCAAGAGGGGGGACAGACAAGGATGAGTCGGTTTTCCACTGCTGGTAGGAAGGAGTTCTGAGAACGAGGAGGGGAACCCGGGTTTTTGGGATAGCAGGTGGGTGGACGAGCCCAAGAATTTGACTCTGGAGCTTGTTGTGGGCCCCTCATCTTTGGCCCGACCGCGGAAGAGCTCCTGCTTAGGCTTGCTGTTAGGCGAGGCGGGAGTTCCGTGGTTCGGGGGCGAGGTGGGTCATGACACCCGCGTCTGCAGCCTGCTGATCAGCTGCCCAAGACGTCTGCAACTTTCTCTGGGACTCTCCCACCCAGGCTCGTGCCCGACTTGCAAGCCCCAGGCAGGACCAGCAAGCCTCATTTATGGCCACCTCGGGTCCTAGGACCTTCCGCACGCTGGCACTTTAGGTGTTGCCCCTGCTACCAATGTGGCCTAGGCAGCCATCTACAGAAGCTACGCAGCCTAGCCAGCCCATAGCAGTGAACAGGTGACAGCTCACAGGAGTGATCCGCTCCCTCAAACAGCAGTCTGACCAACCACTAATGCCAGCTGCTGTGGGCCCAAAGACGTTGGTGCTTCAGGCACTGCCTCTGCTCCCTCTGTGGCCTAGCAAGCCTCCAAGTGAACCTGCGGCGGTGGTCCAAAGCCAAGAAGCCCCGGTAGCGACACCATGGCAGCAACCCCTGGTAGCAGCGCCACTGCTGGAGGCAACCCCCGGTAGCAGCGCCATGGCAGCAATCCCCGGTAGCGGCGGGGAAAAAGTCCATAATAACTGGCCAGACCGACCTAATCAGTGCCACACCCCCAGTCAACCTAAAAGTCCTATACAATAGCAGCCTCTGGCTGCTGCCGGGGGTGTGACAATTATTCTAATTTACAGTGTGTCTCTATCTTTAACCCCTTTTAAGCCACACGCTTTTGAAATACTGATGTCAAAATCCATTATTTAAAAAAAACCTGGCGCTTAAGGGGTTAAATGTTTGACTTTCTATTGGTTTGTGGAGTTTTGAGTTTAGTAATGTTGGTGCCCAGTCTGTAATGCTGGCTTTGTGTGTTTTGTTTTTGTAGTGCTTTTGGTTTTGATCCTCGTGCCAGTTTACTTTGTATTTAATAAAATCTAAAATGGAAGTCTGCATTTGCGCCTGCCCTCATTTTGGAGAGAAGGAGAAACATGACAACATTACAGACTTTCAAGGTCTCTTTTATTTAATAACTTTTTTGCACTGTTCATGTGCAGTAATGGTCACGATAATCAAAAATAATAATATGCTGAGGGAAAAAAATGCTTCAGCAAGAACAAAGATAGAACTAAGTCCATCTATAAGGTCCATCTACAATGTAGGAAATGTTGAAATGGATTTCAGTTTATTTTTCTTGCTTTTGTTTTACAGTGCTGAGAGCCCAAGGTGGTGGTGGTGCCCCCCCCTCTCCCCCTTCCTGTGTGTTGTGATGCTCTGGGTGTGGTTTCCCTTTAACTGAGAAGTGTGTATATGTGTGGCTGGCACGTGTGCTTAGGAAGAGTTAATTTGTTTTATTTGAGACTTTCTATCCCTTTAGGGCCTATTGCCGCACTGGCCAGCCTCAGCCATAATTGACCCAGCCTGTCTCATTCTTGTGTGTGTATTTTATCATTTCAATATTGTAATAAAGATA
The DNA here is from genome assembly GCA_037974405.1 of Brachyalestes nurse. Taxonomy (NCBI): domain Eukaryota; kingdom Metazoa; phylum Chordata; class Actinopteri; order Characiformes; family Alestidae; genus Brachyalestes; species Brachyalestes nurse. Next base: position 6,413 of record JBBPCY010100918.1, on the reverse strand, counting down.
CTGTATTTTAAAACTGGAATCAGGCATCTTACCTATTGTAGAGCGACCTGTGTGCCTTAGGTTTATATTTTCTGGGTGAAACTCCCAGGGTGGTGTAGTCAGACTATTTACTTCCACCTAGTTTATTTAATTAACTCTTTCTTAACTCCTGTACTGAATTTTGTTCCATGTTGCGGGCCATATCCTGGCATAGTTGACGCAGTAAGTGAATATTGGCGGACAGTCAGGCATCAGGAAAACACTATACAAAGTTATATTGTTAACACTGTGGATACCACTTTTGGTCTAGATTATAGTTACTGTAGCCTAGAGCTTACTGTATCATTGTTGATCAAGTCTAGTCACCGTAATGTTGATAATAGTCAAGCTACTCATTGCACTATTTTTTTTTCCAATTTCACTTTGTATTCAGCACAATATGGAGAGCACAAAATAAATCCACTGAAAGGGAACTGGATGTCTACTCATGTTTTTGAGTTTACCTCACTGTCTACTCAAAATTGCTACACCTAGGCGAGGACAGTACAAAAGCAAAAAACTGAAATATCTGCATAAAGATCAAGTAGCCAGATCCTTACTTGTATGAAAGAATGTAGCCAGTGGCTTTCTCACTGAGCCTGATGAGAAAACAGCCAAGAGCTTTGTCTCTGAGATGGTCTTCGGCTTCTCTGAGGGGAAAAAGAGGAAAAGTTAATGTTAATAAAGCCTGCAAACTCTGCTCTTTAGCCCAAATGACTTGCAACATCAAGCATCTCCTCATATCCTCCATATCAGTGGCTTTTACTGGCTTAGTAAACATTATTGCCCTGTATATGTTGTGCTGGGCTACTTGTACACTCCACTCAAGTGTAGTTTGAACCAAATTTTAGCTAGTCAGTTGTTTTAAATTCAGTGTTCACACTGCTTGCTTTAGGTGTCAGTAACACCACTGGTCAGTACAAACTTTATCCTGGCAAACTCTCACTGTATGTTGGTTACATCCTTCTAAATTGTGGAGTGTTAGACTGATTAAAAGCATATAGGAGAGAATTATAAAAAACATAACCTGGTTTTTAGGATGAATATCAGGATTCGTGCCATATAGCTGTGGAAGTGTGCAGATGATTTTGTTATGAGGTGACCAGAAGCCCACCCTACTGAACCTTTGTAGAAGTGTAAATTAGCTTACATATTACACCTGTTAGATTCACTCTGCTGCTGCTTTTCACCAGATCCGAGCCCACAATAAAACCTGCAAATTGCAGATATACCACATTAGCTCTCTGTTTGTTGTGCATCCTTACTGTCGGGAGACGAAGCCATGAAACCATGTGGGAAAGTTTCCATCACAAAGAATCAGCGGAGCCTGAGTTTCAACAAACCACTTCAGGATCTGTTCCTTGAGTCCTCCCTCAGATCTTTGCCAGTCTTTTACTCTCTCTTCCGCCTTAACCTCGTACTCTCTCAGCCTGGCTGATCGGCTTGACATCAGATCCATAACTGCTTGTATCTCCTCCATCCTCACCATCTTCTTGTATCTTTACAGTCTTCAGAACACAGATGTGCCCTGTTAAACCTTGCCTCAGTAATCCTGTGCTCCTACAGGAAGAAGGGTTCATTTGCCTAGTTTCCGTTACACGTCAGTGTGTGAGTGAGCTTGTGAATAGAGCCTTTGTTGAAGGGTGGCTATCTACCTGTCCTACTGGAGCCGTGGCAGGCTCTTTGTGATTTTACTGCATTATCAGCAAGGCTTGTTCCGGGTGCCTTGTGTAAATAAATATGTTTAAAACGATGGTGAACCAGGAAGCAAATGCCCCACTAATGTGTGACCCCAGAGATGAGTGAAGATGAGTAGTTAATCACAAATATGCCTGGGGCTCAATGCTGCCTACTGATAAAGTGCATATAGATTCATGTACATGGGTGGTTCTGAGTAGAAATTGGTGTTTCAGTTTAAAATGAGTCCATTGCTGTGTTCAAGAGTACTGCGTCCATTTCCAGAGACTGGACACCTGAACACTTCTTTCTTGGACTGATGCTTGTTTGTTCTCAAACTTTAGAAGTCAGCACTTAGCCCAAAGACAAAATGTGTCTTAATTCTTTGGGAAAATTACATATGAATTACTATCTTACACTGTTTGCCTGTTTGTTGTCTCTCTCTGTCGCTTTCTTTCTTTCTTAGAGGATGGGTTCCCCTTTTCTTCAATCAGATCAGGGAGTTTTTCTTCACCTCTGTCACTCACCTAGGCGCTCGGACTATAGAGCTGCTTTGTGACAACACTTTTTGTAAGAAAGTGAAATACTTTAAAAAATAGTTTAAAAACAATGTCCTTGGTAAACATTGAAACGGGGTACTCTGTGATAAACATTACAAAACGTTTCATCTTAGTGTGTCTTACAGTCAAAATAATCTCTCTATAATGTTATTTTTCTTTTTAAAAAAACGCATTGTATGACCTTATGTGAATGAGGCTTACCAGCCATTAATAGCAAATGGAAGTTCAAAACCTGTAATGTTCACATACATTTGGTTAGCAGAAAGTTTAAACGCAGCATTAGGTAGTAATATATATTTTATCATGGATTTATAATCAACTAACGTGTTCCTAGTCAAAAGTGACCGTGAACACCAAGAGCGCTAAGCCTAAATGAACACAATAGGAGGGTTACATTTAAAAAAAAATGAACCAAAACCACTGAGACAGTGTGGATCAGGGAGGCCCGGCTGGTGAGGAGAGTGTTATTGGAGCACGACAGGTGGTGTCTTGTTTTAGACGGACAGCGAGGTACGTGCTCACTCAGGCCTCTACCGCGACACCAAAACACAGCTCCAGTCAGACTACCAGTTTCAGAGGTAAGACCATGGACACATTTGCTGTTTGTAATCACCCATTTTCTTGTTTTTCTTCAGTTTGTTTGGTGTGTCTGAGCTGGAGCACCGGTTCTCCCGTCATTCTGACGTCACCCTGGCCCGCGGATAAATACATATGCATTAGACTTTTTTTTTTTTTTTAATTTTACGAGTTTCGTTTTAAACATCAGGCTTTTATATACTTAGCGTTTTATAGACCAATGGAATGAGATCATGTTTTTATGTCAGTGTAATACAGTATTTCCACAGGTCACCGAGGGCGCCTGAGCTATTTTTACTCTTATTTAGACCCAAATAAATGGCGAGTCATGCGGGCTAAAAATGTGAAGCAGCGGTCTGCCTTCGCAAAGTATCCCGTTTTTCAGTGATTAAAAACTAGATCTGCTGGAAACCCCACATAGAAAACTAGAATACACCCAGGTTTGTCTCCTGCATATGTGTGTGTCTGAGACATAACACCCCTCTCTTTCTCTTTAGCGAGAGCGGGATGGCTGTGTTTAAACAGGAGAAGGTGGAAGACTTTTATGAAGTTGGAGAGGAACTTGGAAGGTTACAAAGCTATTTTCCCCCCATTTTTACATGCTGTATTACCTTTTGACTGTAGGTGTTGTGCTGAAGTTTGAGCTGGGTAATATGACAATATCACGATAAATTACGGCAGATCAAAATGTCAGTATCACGATATTGTGTTAGGATTAGGTAGTTAGTACTGATCAACTGACCAGTTGCTTGCCTCATTACAGAACATACTTGTTTCATTAGATTTAGTGCAGCCCAGTGGGCGAAACACTGCATAAAAATCAGATGTACTCATCGTATTTGATGTTTTTTTTAAAATAAACTTATCGGATGTTGTGACATTAAAAAATCATATTGTGATATAGTGTAGTATTGTGAAAATTTGTTGTGGCATCTTTATATGTTCGTCATGTAGCTCATCACTAGTGGTAGTATTACAAATTTGTATACTTCTGTACAAACCTAAAATTCTGTATAGTTATATGTCAGGGACGGTGATAAAAACTAATATTTGCTAAACTAGGATTTTATCCTTTAAGGTCCCTAAAGCAGATACCTGATTGTATCCATAGTTTAGCTCTTTGAATGTTGTATTATAGCAGAATAGGGACCTGGAACTACATATGGTTTAAAGGTGCCATGGCATGCTGCTTTTTTATGCTTTTATATAGTCCCTAATACTGAAGTCTCTTTCCGAAATTAAGCCTTGGTGCAGAATTACAGCCACTTCGAGCCAGTCCCACAATGAGATTCCTCAAGGACGTGCCATTTCTGTGTTTGTAGCTTTAAATGATGATGAGGAGGGTGGAGGAGGGGACTGAAGTCTGAAGTGAGATTCAGGACATTTCCTTGATAGCCGAGCAGTTGAGATCAGTGCCTATAGGCCCGTTACTGTAAGACTCCTCAAATTTTACCCGTTCTCATCTGATCACCCTGGTTCACAGAGCCATAACACTAACAGCAGCAGCACAGTTATCCAAATGACCAAGAAGTACAACACTCGAGTTAGTGTGTGTCAGGGTTCCCACGGGTTCTTGAAATCTTTGAAAGTTTGTGAATCTGAGCAAATAAGTTAAAGGCCCTGGAAAGTTTTGAAAACAGGCATAAAAAGACACTATCCTTGAAAGTCCTTGAATATTTTTTTGGGAACTGGAATTTGCTGGATGAAAATTCCAGATTGGGCAATCTCAGCTGTCGTTCTCTCAACAAAGGAGCAGGATGACCAAGGCACTCTTTACACCTATCGCCATTTCTAGCCACTGCAGGACCATAGGCAGGTTGGAAAACTTGTATTAATGTTAAAAAGTATCATAAAGTGAAATTTTCACGCCATGGGACCTTTAAAGGGCTAGTAAAACAGTGTTTAAACATTAGGTGTGTTAATCATTAATTTGTTTACTCATTACTTACTAATAATAATAAGTTTATTCAAGTACCATCCTGTTTGAATGTTGCTCCTTCTGTTTGTTACTGGTGCCTCAGTGGACAGTTTGCCATTGTAAAACAGTGTCGGGAGAAGAGCTCGGGCCTGGAGTTTGCCGCCAAGTTCATAAAAAAGCGACAGAGCAATGCCAGCCGGCGCGGAGTCCTGCGAGAGGAGATTGAGCGAGAGGTCAGGATTCTCCAGCAGATTCGTCACCCCAACATTGTCACGCTGCATGACGTCTACGAGAACAAAACTGACGTTGTGCTGATCCTGGAACTGTGAGAACACACACACACACACACACTCACTCACTCCTGCAGACACACGTACTGATTACTTTGCTACATACACTGTATGTTGAAATGTGTATAGACAGCTTTTCTAATGAATGAATTTAGCTACTTCAGTGTGCTGACAGCTGACCCTGTACAGTCTCTATAGATAAATATTGGTAATAGGACACTCTGGAACTCTGCACAAGGCTAAGTTTACCATGGTGAATGCTACGTTCCGGCAAGAGGGGTAGCACTGTGTGGTGGAGCAGTGGAACTATGTTCTCTATAGACAAGGCTCCATTTTATATTTTTGGTTAAACTGTAGATGGGTTTGTGATCCAGAACTAAACATCAGTGCCTCACATCACAAATGCTCTTGCAGCCGTGTGTAAATAAAAACTGACAGTAGTGTTCCAACATCCACTGTAAGAGTAGAGCTGTTGTTGCAGCAAATGGGCAATGCAATTAATATGCTTGATTTCCAAAGAAATATTAGATGAGCAGGTGTTTACAAACTTTTGGACATATTCAATAAGAGCTTTGATAAAAGTCTGATTAAGGTTTAATGTGTTACAGAGTCTCGGGAGGAGAGCTGTTTGACTTTCTTGCACAGAAGGAGTCTCTGAGTGAAGAAGAGGCCACTCAGTTCATTAAGCAGATTCTGGAGGGCGTTCACTACCTACATACTAGAAACATTGCTCACTTTGACCTGAAGGTACATTCACTAACCATAAAAGTTTTTCTCTAGTCATGTCATTTTGTATTCGGTCAGAACTGTCTACGTCTTGATGCTTCTTTAGCAAGTTTTATGTTTAATGTTTAATGTTTTCCCACAAATAAACTTTTTGTACACTCTAAACAAGGGCTGTGGATATATATACAACAGAACACTATTTTAATGCTTCAATAGTTTGCCTGGTTAAATGGTTGTTGTACATGATGGAAAACCTGATAAATGTGGTTGTAAGAACTTCACAGCTCCACAAGGACCCAACTACATACAGTACTATACAGTAATCCCCCAGTTTTACACGGATCAGGGGTCGCGGATTCAGTCACATGCAGATTTTTTTGGAGAACCGAACTCATAGTTTTACACGGAAATCCCCACAATAACGCGGAAACTGCAAATATCCTCCGTGTTATTTTGCTTTTGTGTGGCAATAAATATATTTTTCACACAAGGGAACCCGTTCACCTCGCTGTGGTGTCGCAATACTTTTGTCCTGCGACCTTCCGAATTGCATATCTCGGCGGGAAAAGCTCTCAGACACTTTAAACTCCACAGTTCAGTAGATCTCCAGGAGACCTTTCCAACGAGCCCTCATTTGTATTTTTAGCC
>JBBPCY010100894.1:0-20581 GCA_037974405.1 Brachyalestes nurse | reverse complement strand
CACCAGACCCAAAAACAAAGAAGAGCTGACAGCAAGCATCAAGGAAATCTGGGCTTCCATAACTCCCAGGCAATGCCTCAGCTCATATATTATATTCACTTTACTCACATTTTTGTTGCTGAGGCTTTCCAGAATATAACAATATTTGTCATTTTTTCATAGATGTTTTTAATGAGATGAAATACTTAAAAATGTAAAGTTGTAACAAACTGCCTCAAAGTGCCAGAAAGGCCTCGGAGCTCAGAGGGTTAAGGCAAAGGGATTCCCAACCAAGTATTGAGGACTGACATATCATTTTGAAAGTACCATATTTTGATTGATTTGATGTGATCCTAATTTCTTTCTTTTTTCTGCAACAACTGAGAAGTCAATGGTACGGGTAGTTTGGGAAGATTCAGTGGATTATCAGATTTTTTGGCCTTGAAGACAAACAGAGAGAAGAAACTGCTTTTTTTTTCTGTTTATGAGTTTACCCTGTGCTATTTCCATCCAGTCTGATTACTGTATGTGTAGGGCTTTTTCCCTTTGCTCCAGAGAGCTTGCACGTGCTTACTGGAGAAACAGTGCTAAGCGTCTTTATTGAACAGCTGCTTTTCATTTCAAGATGAAAGAATCTTCAGAAACGCTGTGAAGGCAGAGAGGTCTCGGGCTTTGTCGGCCCCATGGCCACGCTGTTTGCCCACGCGCAGAAACTCCAAACAGCAGTGGCTCTGCATTCGTGCTGTCAAGGACTTTCCATGCTGCAACATGATCTGCAGATGCATTGTCTCACCTACCGTATTCTCCAGGCGTTTGGTGCCTGAATCAGTAGCAAAACACACATGATAGGCTGCTTTTGTTAGTGTTCTCTTCCTACAGGCCACATTTTGTGTCCTCATAAGCTCTAAGGGTTAAATTACCAACAAAGAAGTTGTGCTGCAGCTCGACAGTGATTCATTTGTGGTTCACTTTCTCTCAAAGGACCTTTGATGAGCTCAACATTTGATGACTAGATGACTCAATTTAGATTCTCTTTCTTAGGAGAAATAGTGTTGGATAAAAGGTAAGGAAATACAGTGAGAAGGCCCTTTGCAGAAGTGTGGAATCGAATCAGAATAGAGGCGTGAATCTGACAACTTTGGGTCCCGATTCAACAAAACCGAGCAACTCAAACTCCACTGACTCGAACTTCGCCTTTGACTCAAGCCTTATGACTTGAAAAGACTGGCTGCAGTTGGGCAATTATTCATGTAAAGGGATTCTTTCCCTGCTGCAAGAATGCCAGAACTCCTGAGAGTGTATTTGATCATTCGTAACTATGGTTACACCTTGGTTGTTTTATTTCAGAAGAGGTTTGAGTTGCTCTCTTTATAAACTTTGTTAAAAATTTTGTTTTCTGTTGTTCAAATTGAATTCGCGTCAGTTATACCCTGAAACTTTTTCTCTCTGGTGGAGATGCAGTAAATCTCTGTTTATACCATTGTGTCTGTCATGTTTATTCACTTTCCAGTGACTTTTGGAGCTGTAATAAATAATAATAAAATACCTTTGCTGTTTATGGTAATGTTCTACATCATACAGTGCTATAAAAGTCTTGAGCCACTCCTCATTTTTTTTAATTTAGCTTTTTCACTTTGTTGGTGCAAAAATACTCTTTCGTGGCTGTCAAATTGTCTAATCTTTTGCATATTGAGTAGATTAAATGAAAGAAATGGGAACAAATGTTTTATTGTGACAGGCTGCAAAGTGCCTAAAGATAAAGGAGCCTAGATAAAGAAGTTCCAATCACTCAGCATTCAGCACCACCAGTATACTGATCACCACCTGATTATCTGGAATCGTCTACTTATACATCATTCAAGCAGAACAAAGCACATCTAATTTAAGGCCTGGAACAGTGAATAAACAGATGCAGGTCACTGTGTGTCTTAAACAAAAAACGTTCCTCTAAAACTGATCAGGTTCAGGGACTGGATTGCAAATGAGAGTTTCTGAAAGTCCTTCTTCACTGGTTCAGGACTTAAGTGCTGTGATGTGCTTTGTTATGCTTGAATGATTCATTTGTAGGTCGCTGTGTGTCTTCATTAACAAAGATCAATCAGAAATCATTCTGGTCAGGTTCAGAGGCCAGACTAAAAATGAGAGTCTTTGAATGTCCTTCAAGAAGCCTGGACACTGTTCCTCATGACCACAATAAAAATCAATAAATTCTGGCTTTTTGGAAGCAAAATATGAAGCATTGAGGGGTGGCTCAAGTCGTTTTTCTTGGGTATGAAGAGGCTTGTTTGTGACTCACAGCTCAGTGACTTGTTCCCACCTGTGGCTCTTAGTCTTTGACGAGTTCACACTGAGATTCCTGTCTTTTGTTCAGTTGCAGATAAACATGATCGTTATTATTTTGAGCACAGTGTGTGACCATACTGGGACCTCCACTAGAACTTAAGACTATACACATGAGATTAAGGAGGTCTTTTGTTCAGGAGAATCGTCTGAGCAGCAAAAGACTTAATTAAAGGTCTCCTTCGTCTTTCCGTCTGATCTTTCCGTCTGTCAATTTTTTTTTACAAAGATATTTAGGAAATGTTTTCCCCCCTTTCTTTTCTCTATGCTGGTTATATTGCATATTATATGTTGGTTATATGATAAAAACAAGGTGGCATCACCTGAAAACCCTTAAAGAGTCACTGTTAATAAATTACAATAAATTCCATGTTTTTGTACCATGTCTATGAAGCACATGTACGTTACCTGTCAGATTAATGTATTTCAATTTAGACAAAAAAAAAAAAAATTAAAAAGCAGAATAGTATCGTGTTCTTTGAGGCCCACACATTTATGCTGTAAGTTAGCACACAACACACCTGAACCAAGTGATGATGGACACTGGGTCATTAAAGTATCAGGCGGTGATCAGTATACTGGTGGTGCTGAATGCTGATATCTTGTGTCTTTAGGCACTTCACAGCCTGTCACAGCAAAAGCATTTGTTTCCATTTCTTTAATTTAATTTACTCAATATGCTGAATGTAAGACAGTTTGATAGACATCAGATAGCATTCTTGCACCAAGAAGGTGCAAAATATAGAGAAATGATGGGTTGATCAAGACTTTTTATGAGGCAATGATGAGCCTGTTTTTATTTTTACTCTGATTCTTGTTGCTCCTATCCATCAAGTTTGTTCACTGGATCTCCTTACTGAATCTCATATTGTCTCATTTGCTTGGACTTTTGGGTTTGCTTGCCTTTTGGGCTGAATCTTGATTTTGCAAGGCTTTAAACTTTGCATTTGGGTCCATTTTGGTTTAAACATGAGAGCTTGTATATATATTATATTGTTTGTAAACTTCACTAAACTTCACTAAAGACAAAGTAATGCAATCAGTTACATAACAGCGGTCCCAACATTTCTGAAACATTATGAGTCCAGTCAGGATCTGACACAGGAGTTCATTTGCACGCACACAGCTTATGTAAACTCTCTTGAATAGCATTGTTAATAGAATGGGATGCTCTGGAGCAGTCGCACATCACCATCCCCAATGCTGAGCTCTGACTAAAAGGATATAAAGCCCCTGTGGAGCCATGGAACTGTGTTTTATGGAGTGATGGAGCTCCATTCAGGACCTCTGGGATGAGCTGTGATCCAGAACTAACCTTCAAACATCAGTACCTGACCTCACTAATGCTCTCATGGCTGAATGCAGTCAAATGACTTGACAGCTTAACTGCCACTGTTTAAATGTACTGTCAAAAAATCAACGCGAATTGTGCGACATGAAAAAGACACTGTCTGAGATGCCATCAATGATAAGAGAATCTGAAAGAAAACAGAGCCTCCTTTAAAGTCTCCTGGGAATGCAAACAAAATGTTCGTTCATTTAAAAAACAATCTAACTACAACCAAAGTCTGTTGTTTTGCTGTCACTCGCAGACAGACGAGTTAATAGTATTAACTGTGAGCTCAGAAATCTACGTCAGACTAACACAATTCCCTACTAGCAAGTTATCTTGGTACCTTATGTTGAGCTTACAGGCAGAAACGCAGCTTTGAGCCTCTTCACAGGATGACGCAGCTGCCAGATATAGCGACTAAATGCAAAATAAGGACATCATGCTACAAGCTAACGGAGTGTGTGAAAGCAGCAGGTAACAGTCTCCCTGACACATAGCACAGTGTGGTGCTGTATGGCATTCAGAAAGAGACAGATGTGGGAGAGTTGGTGGAAAAATGTATTTCTTTGAAATCCCTGCATTCAGTGTAAGGTGCTGTTCTTTTTCTTGGGTTGTTGTGGAGGACAAGCAAAGGACCACCAGGGTGATCAAATATTCCATAATGCAGTAATAGACAGAGGGGTCAAGAGAATGGTTGGCAGTGCCACCTGGAGCATAGGAAACATAGGTGGTTGGCTTGGACACCATCCATCTATCTGTCTGTCTGTCTGTCTGTCTGTCTATCTACGGGTATCTATAAGTCTTATGGCATGGGATTAGGCAGCTGAAAGCATGGCCCACCACTGATGGTCATACAAATATAACCAGGTTTGGGATACAATGGGATACAAGTGCTAAAAACTGAAACGTCTGTGTTCTATATATATATACATTGAAATAAACTGGGGCCAACGCTGCCATGCCTGCTAAAACATATTGATAATTGTGAGTAGATTGATAATTGTGATGAAACAGACCTAAATATGACATTATATAGTCTTGAGCAACCCCTCATTCCTTTGCTTTCAATCAAAAATATTATTTTATGCCTATCGAACTGTCTCATCTTTGGCATATTGAGTAGATTTAACGAACGAAATGGGAACAAATGTTTCACCCACTGTGCTAGAATGTAAATGGTCTGATTCTGATTCTGATTACATTAAGGCTAATGAGTTTAAAATCAATTTATAGTGTTTTAGAAGCATATTTGGGGGCATTTTTTTAGGGTTTACACTATAAAAATAGGCTTTTCTAGGCATTTTTTTTACCACATCACAACGCGGTTTACTGTATATCCACCCAGAGAGAGCAAGGCCAGTTATACACTCTGTGGACGTCTGGCATCGGATGGCCATAACATCAGTAAAAAAACCCCAAAACCTCATGTTTTTTTAACGATAGGGTTGAAGCTTAGTGCCACAAAAGCTAAGGTAAGTATAAAGGCCATAACGTGAATAGTGCCATACAGTGTTCCATAATGTCTAAATTACAAAACATCATTAACACAAGCCTTAAAACACAAAAGGATGTGTATGTATATATTTTTACAAGAGTCCCTTGGCACATTTTCTCAAAAATAAATAAATAAATGAATACAAATGAATGAAGTAAAAATTCCAGCACCAGAGTTTTCCCCACAGGACGTATCCAGATGTAGTCCAAATGTATTCTAAGTGTATTCTGAATACAGTAATTTTTCATGAATAGTAATGAAATATGGACTGAATGCATTTAGAATAGTGTATTCAGTAATTAACCATCACTACTTTTTAATTTTGGCCAAACCTGAGTCTAACTATATGTATATTCAGCTAAATAGTGTGAGCGCGCCCCAGGGACTGGCCGACACCCACAAGCTGGGAAGCCTAAACCTACACTTAGGAATGCACACAGACACCAGTGCAGGTGCACAACTGAGCTTCATTCAAAGTACACATTCAAAAGACATATTAATTCAGAAAGATCCACCACCATTTAAGGCTGAAATTAACCACTGGTTCTGTTTTCTCTCTCTCTCTCTCTCTCTCTCTCTCTCTCTCTCTCTCTCTCTCTCTCTCTCTCTCTTGTCTCTGTTCACTCTCCTTTCGCTCCCTGTTAGATATCTCCCTTCTCTACTGGAGAGTCTGTGTTTTAAAGAGTCTTAGCTCCTCCCTTGATGCCGGTCAGCTGGCTTTTGTCAAGGTAGGGGCCCCACCCTCAGTCCGCCAGCTCCGCACCCTCACCGCACAATAGCTTCTATCTGACCCATGAACATTTTCTGATCATCTCTTTAAATCTTAACCCAGAGCCCTCTACTACCTTTAACTCACCACTTTGCAATGTGTCACACATTCAGAGGATAAGCAGAGGTCCTGACAGCCAGAAGCGGTTGACGAGGGCTTTTTTTTCTAAGAAAGAGTTTATCAGTGATTGGGCTACATGTTGTGTGCACCAAGGAAAAGAGTCATCCTGTTCTGAAGTGGGACTTTTGATTATCCTACTTGTAAAGTGTAATGTGTCCCACGTAAACACACCACAGTACAACGTGTGAACAGTGTGAAATTCTTTCTCTGCATTTAACGCATTCACCAAGTGAAGCAGTGGACAGCCAGTGATGCACTTCCCAAGGAGCAGTGTATGGTAACAGTATCTTGATCTAGGGTACCTCAGTGGTGCCACTGGCAGTCCTGGGATTTGACCCTACAACCTTCCGATCACATGGCCAACTCCTTAAACACCAGGCCACTGAGCACTTAAGTGCTTTGATTGAACACACAGCAGAGATAGTTTGGGGTTCAAAAGACAAGCATTAGATGTAACAGTCCTCTCATGCTAGCTTATCGTCAGTTGGTGCCTTCTGGCTCCTTTTGGTTTTTACACTTTAGTTTCATGCATTTTTCTGCTTGTGCTTCACTGCTCTCGCACACTTATATAAACTCCTTGATTTTCAGGTGACTGTGCCGCCTTGGGGAATGCAGAAGTGGCCATGGAATTAGCTCCCATTTACAAAAGTGGATCGTGTTATGACGGTACAAGCCAGTCATTTCCTGCTAGAAAATCACATGTTCACTGAGATACGATGAGGCCGGATTGACGGACTGCTTCAGCAAAACGGTCCCGAACCCAGATGTCTTTGTACCACTTGTGCCAGCTGAGACTTCTCGAGACTAAGAATAACATTAAATGCTCCTTAGGACTTTGCAAAGCCACCCCCGGAGATGTGTACTGCTGAGCTTTTAGCGATTTATTTTCTCAGCAAAGAAAAAAACACAACCCCAAAATAAGTTAAGTAGCAGTTGGCACAGGGCTGTTTACCTGTTTTTCTGTTTCTTTTTTGTGTCTTTGGCACTATTAGTCCAGCACTAATTTGTTAAATTAGAATGTTTGATTCACAGTACATTATTGAGGGAGTATTTTCAGTCGTTTTTGTTTCAAGACACAACCAGAGTGCGGTAGGTGTAGTTTATACGCTCCTCACCCTTGTGCTGTCTTTCATCATTTAATCAATTGCTTCGTTTCGCATTCCGACCGTAAACAAAGTTCATGATTAAAGCTGCATTTGGCAGGTTATGAACTGGTTTTAGTGTTTTGCAATCTGACAGTGTTCTTAACTAATTTAAACTCTGGAGCAAGAGTTATGGTGTCTCTGTCAAATTTACACATATAGCTCTCAGGCATATTTCCTGGAGTGGGTATGAGCGGCTCTTTAAAGTTCTAGGGGCGTCACTATACGCAATCCACTGGAGTGCATGCCCCAGTAAAAAGCTGCTTTGCCCCACTACAGTCACAGAGAGGTCAGTACTTAAGCTAACAGTTTTCCTGTTTAACCCTTAGAACTTAATAAAATCTGATTTCAACAAATATACATGGTCTAAAACAGTCTAAAACTGGTGTTTGCTGTTTGCTGCTCTTTCGCTCGGCACACCATCACTCGGCTGCTCTCTGGACCCCCTCCCTCTGCAGGTTTTTCCCAACCATTTGTTGGCAGAGGTAAAATAAAAGAAATTTGGGCATTTTTGTTCTTTATGGGCATTTCCATGTGATGGCGTTTTTAAAACCCCAGCTGCGGTTATTATTACATGCTTTTTAAAATACAATAACTTTGCTTCAACATGACATAGGAACACAAACCAAAGGAACTTCCATATAAGAAACTGTTTTGGCGTACAACGACAGTTTACCATTTGTTGTGCTTTTGGCACAAATCTGTGTCACTTGCATAAGGTTTAAATGCTAAAATTATGAAAATTCACTATGCGCTACATTTCCCATAAAGTCCCATCATTTTTCCATTAAACACTATAAAGTCCATTAAAACAAATATTCTCAATGGAGACTTGGCAAAATATTGGCATCCAGAGTAATGCTAATGATTTTGTAGACCAGGCTTGTTTTTAGAAAGCTGAGTGAACTGGGACATGCACAGAATTAAATAGGACAAACTTCTTGGTCATTAGTAGAGTTAGAACACTCTTTGAGTTAATACTGAAAACTAGGAATGGTCCAAATAGGTAAAGTTAAAACTGACTTTTGTACCAAAATACTGATGTGGATACAGAGTCTAAAGTGCTTCAAAATCACATCTTTTTCTCCCAAGTCTGTTCCACTTATAGTATCATTTAAATATTTTCATGTCTACCTGCAGGGGAGACAAGAAACAAACTATACTATATGGACAAAAGTACTGGGTTGTTTATCCACTATACCAACAGGGAATTCAAATGTGCCTCCTTCACAGCTATAACAGCTTCCACTCTTCTTGGAAGGCTTTCCACAAGGTTTTAGAGTTTCTGTGGGAATTTGTGCCCATTCATTCTGTGAGGTCAGGCACTGATGTTGGATGAGAAGGCCTATCAGATCACACAGAGAAGACAGAGAAGTCTTTTTTAAGGCATTTGTGTTAATGAAATGTTTGACATGAAAATGTAGCTTTCAGTGAAGACGTGGGGATTCAGTCACCTTTTAAAGACAGTGAGGGTTTCAGCAGTTCTAATGGTCAGGGGAAGTTCATTCCACCTCTTAATGCATGTCTTCAACCTTTGAGAAGGGATGGGTCTAGTTGGGCTGACCCATCTCTTATATACTAGTGGTGCATTAAATACAATGTGTACATTGCTGGTGTATTTAATACAATTAGACCACAAGCATTTACTTATAACAAATGATTCTGATTTAGCAGTTTAACATGTGTTTTTGGTGGGTAATAGGTGGTAAGTTAAGCCTAAACATTACTGTCTGTTCGCTGTTAAACAGAGAGAGGCAAATATTTCCAACCTATAAACACCTCAGCCTGTCCACTTTTTACTCAGAACAGCAGCTGTACAGCCTGACTGTGGAAAAGCTTTCAAAAGAGTGGCATTCAGGCATTATGGGAAATGTAATGTCTGTATTGATTTGTATAGTCAATGTTGCAATGTGTAATTTAGCCCTTGTGAGTAATGCTAATGCTGCTAACTGGGAATGAAAGCTAAAAGTCATAATTTTGCATTATTCAAGTGATGTGTGTCTGCTGGCAACATTTCTCTGTGGTGTCTCACAAAGCCTAAATTGAAATAAAATAAACCCCTCACAATGAGGTAGACTGACGCCGCACCCAGGTTGAGTTCTGGGATAGGTTCAGAGTACCCGTAACCCTAGTAAGGATTAACCGGTAACAGAAAATAAATGAATGAATGAATAAACCCCTTACATTCAATAGCATAATACCTATTCCCTGTCGGCAAAACACTGAAATACTGAAATGACACCAAACTGGCGACTAATGCAAACTGGTGACTGTTAGCAAGGTCTGGTTGAACTACTCTTATAACACACCAATTCGTTCTATTTCATTGTGAAAATAACTAACTAGCCTACCAAACAAACAGACAGATAGACAGACAGATAGACGGACAAATAAACACATTGTTTTCACAGGAAGAGACGAGAGCAGGAGTGAGAATAATAGCAGATTCTGCTGGTTTGAGGACTGAACTTTCTGTATTTCATGCAGGCCATTATGAAACATACCCGGCTTTGATTCTGTACAGACCCCAGAATAGCCCAGTACAGCCGGAAGTCTAGAAATGCCCCAGCCAAATTCCTAGACAACATCATTTATCCATTTCCAGCTTTGTCTACAGTAAACTCACTGCATTATGAACCCAGCAGGCCCACAGCTTTGGCCATTTCACATCAAATTTAGCTGTGAAAAGTATCGATCATGTCTGCAAGAATGTTTGGGGACGTGTGTACGATTCTTACTTAAAGAGCAGGCTTAAGCTCTGAACACAAGAAGCTTCACTCTTCAATATGATGTTAGAAGAATAGCTTGAACTCTTTGTTTGTCCATAATCATCTTGCTCCCAGATAACAATAAAGCAAAGTGCCAGAAGGGGGCTGTTTGAAAGGCCAACAACCCCCAGCAGGGCGTCTATTTCCAGTGAATTGGAGTTTGATCTAGTTAGGCACTTCTGTGTGTGAGCAGCCATCGTGTATTTTGTGTTTTGGACCTTTATTTTGAAATGTTCATTGTTTCTTATTTCTGGTAATAAGTCACGGCTGTATTGTGTTTAGGGTTAAGTGATTGTGTTTTTATTGGTTCTTGTCTTTGTTTTGTATGTATTTAAAGGGGTTTTAGTTCATGATCGGGTGTTGGTCCACCAGCTCACGCATTCCTCACCTCACCAATCGGTATTTGTTAGATGTTTCATATGTTTGGCCCTCAAGCCTTTTGTGTTCTTGTTTTGTGTTGGAAAATAAAGTCTGGTAAAGACAAAGGAACCTGCGTCTGTGCTTCCCATACCTGCACGACGGGACATTATGTTCATGCTGGGCATATGAAAATGTTTTTGTTTAATAGTTTGTGGTTTCAGATACTGTGCTGATGCCTCTAGTGAAACAATAATTATTTTTAATATCCCAAATTTCAGAGAATCAAACTGAGGCCAGCTGTTTTTTCTTTAAGAGCAAACAGTGTAGAGACCTGAACTTATAATCTGTAGGTTTGTAGACATCTGTTTGTAGAATGTTGTTTTCTATAATCAAGAGTATTAATGAGATAGTTTGTCTCCCTTTTCTGCAATAACACCCCCTCCTCCTTTGGGACAGCTTTAGATGTTGGATGTCCGCTGTGAGGATTTGATTGCATTCTTCCATGAGAGCATCAGTGAGGTAAGGTACTGATTATAGATGATTAATTCTGGATCACAAAATCCTCTCCAGCTCATCCTGAGGGTATTTGATGGAGCTCCATCACTCCAGAGAATGTAGTTCCACAGTCCAGTGCTTCTAACTATTATCTGTAATTTTGTGATGGATTCACTCTGAACTGGCCAAGAAAGAAATATGTTGGTCTTTTCTGCTAAGAGATTTTTGAAATTGTTTTTTCCTGGGCTTCACGGTGACTCACAGGAAGAAGGTCCTGGTCCTCTTCACAGTGGGGCAGCTGGTGGCCTGGTGGTTCGGGATCTTCCCCTGTGATCGGAAGGTCATGGGATCAAATCCCAGGACTGCTAGTGGCACCACTGAGGTGTCCTTGAGTAAAGTACCATCCCACACTCTGTTCCCCACGCACCGCTCCCTGGGCACTGTGTCACTGACTGCCTACTGCTTCACTTGATGAATGGGTTAAAGGCAGAAAAATAATTTCTCATTGTTTCTGGTGTGTTCACGCATGACAATAAGAGTTCTGAGATGGGAGTTGATGCATCGTGAGATTCAGTTGAATGTGCTCTTCTGATATAAAGTAATAATAGCGTGTTCTATTATACAAGTAGAGTACTCAAGAATGCGTCTCAGTTTTGGCATCTAAGTGTTGCAACAAACTTCCCCAGACCCTCAGAACTGCTGAGTCCCTTCTCGTCTTCAAAGATCCACCTCTTCATTAGGCACTTAGGATAATAACTACTTCATGCCCTAAATTAACTTAACAGGACCCTGGTGGAATCAACTCAGGTGGAATCTTAGTCTGCTTGCAGCTCTTACGTTTACTAGTGTGAGGGCATGTTTTTTGTAGACTATAAAGCTGCCAAATTCAAAATGTCTGCCAAGTGCTGTAAATGTAAAAGTAGTCAAGTTTTACTCTGGCTTTAGTAATGAGGTATTGATGAATCCAATACAGTCCGATCTGACGTGAGCTCCTCTTGATAATCAGGCCACAGCTACAGTCTCATTTTGACCTTGGCACTGAGGCGGTCTTCTATGACAGTGACCATTTATGACATTAATCCCTGTGACCTCATTTTCTAGTTAACAAGGCTCAAGTTGGCTTTTTAATATTCCATGATTCTTATTCACAAAGCCCTCACTCTATGTAATCGTTTTAGCTGATTCCTATATAATGTGAATGACTGTGAGTCTTAGTAAGTCTACTTTTGTCTAAAACAGTGAAATACTGAAGATTTTATGTTTAAGGTTTAAACTCGTCACTAGATTCTCACTTCTGATTCATTGTCAAAAGATTCTCACTTCCCTATCATCACTGCTTTCTCCCCAAACAGAAATCCAGTTATCTCCATATATGTTCGTGAGACAGATGACCTTTTAATGTTTTACAGTTAGAAACATTTTTATCCTCTGATGAATTCAAGGGCCTATAAAAGAATGATAAAAGAGATTTGTAGTTATTTTTCCTGTGAGATCAATAAGCTTATAATTGTTCCAATTGTGGATTTGTGTATATGTTTGTGTATTTTATATGATAAGTTCAATTTGTGATGCTTGTATGACTGTTACCTTAGCCAGATCTCTCTTGTAAAAGAGATTTGAATGATACAATTAATAATATTAATAATAATAATAATGATAATAATAATAATAATAATAATAATAATAATAAGAAGAAGAAGAAGAAGAAGAAGAAGAAGAAGAAGAACAAGAAGAGGAATGATCCTCATCATCCTCATAATAATCATAATGATAATAACCTTGTAATATTTGACACTTAAGCTCTAGTAAAGTTTAACATTGGAATTTGGATTATATTTCATATTGATTAATGCTGGTTCTACAACATATTTACATATTTTGTTAGAATATATTTGTTTTAAATATTTTCAATCAAGCTGGAAGCTTTAAAGGATGTCCTAATAATGGTTGTCTGGTGACATGTGTGTAACCTTATCAAATTCATCCACAAAGCTCCAGGTGCGAGAACCAATCATCAGTTATTCAGAGCTAGCAAGCTTGTGAACCTCCCTCAGCATATTTTTGTGGTGTCACTAATCTATCTCTTCTGATTCAGCTCATCAGCTAATTATCAGGCCCTGTATGAAATGGGACACCAGGCCTCTTAGCATGGGGAAAACACACTGGGAACTCAGATTGGAAACGATCCAGTTCAATGATAGAGAAGCCGTTGGACTAGTTGAGGAAAGAAGACCTGAAATCAGTAAAAAGGCCAGAAAGATGTAAATATGAGGTTAAGAAAAGCATTAGCTGACAGCCTTAGGTGACTGAAATCTGGAGGTGAAATGGAACCGAGTGCCCACGGTTTCTTAAGCTCATCATTTTTCAATGAGCAAACATGTCCTTTCTAGGATTTTCGCCAACACATCCCACACCTGCTGCGTTGCTCGTTGTTTTATAAACACTTCAGTGTGAGGATTGTTCGCAGTAGAATCTCTCTAATAGACCCATCCATGATACCCAGCAGAGAGGCAGATTGCAAATAAATCTGAGTGCATCATCTCTATTGCACTGATTTTTGCATTTGACTTGACATCATACCTTTGGCCCGGTTCCATAATGCTGACTGAAAAGCAAGGATCAGCAGATTGCAGTAAGTGATGAGCGCAGAGCAGAAAATATTTCTGTAGCAGCGCTCCGAATAAGACTTGGGCAGAAACGAGCGATGAGAATGTTAGCGTAGATTAATCTCTTTATATACTTACATACTTACCCGCCCCCAACCCCCTTGTCCGATTTCCTTTCACTGGGTTACATGACTAAATACCTGCTCGCCTTTCATGTATCAACACTGGGCTATTCCGAGCCAGTTAAGACAGCCAATCCTCTTTTCCACCACTGAGCAGCGGGCGACCCGCTCACTCTCTCTGTGTGGGATTAAAGAGCGAAGGCCAGAAAGAGTGGGAGAGCCCTCTTCCAAATTCTGCTGCACCACAGAGTCCGCTTAACTCCTGAGACTATTTAACCCTGGAGTCTGCTCAACCTCCCTCTGCTTCACTCCGGACTCCCTTTTACCCAGCGTGTGCTTAACCCAGGAGTCTGTTAAATCCAGGAGTCTGCTTAACTCAGAAGTCTGCTAAATCCAGGACTCTGCTAAATCCAGGAGTCTGCTTAACTCAAAAGTCGTCTTAATCCAGGAGTCTACTCAGTCCAAGAGTCTTCTCAATCCAGGAGTCTACTCAAACCAGGAGTCTGCTTAACCCAGGAGTCTATTTAACCCAGGAATCTGCTTAATGCAAAAGTCTACTTAACCCAGGTGTCTGTTTAATTCAAGAGTCTGAATCAAACCCCAATCTGAATCATCCAGAGTCTGCTTATCTTTAACACCCAACTTTATTTGACTGATTGTTCGGTTCATCCAGAGTCTGATTGCTGACTGTATCTGCCCCTTAAAAAAGTATTTACTATATCTTCAGCTTGACATTTGAATGTTTTTGGTTCCGAAAGGTCAGATACTTTTCCAATAGTAAAATGTCTTTATTTTCAGGTCAAAAATTGACAAAATGTTGACAGTTGTTCTTTATGATTGTACTTTTAATAAATGTTGAAGTTGTTCATTGTGATTGTACATATGAAGACTGAAGTGATGGATGAATAAGAGGTCAGCCAATGGCTAAATCCCTAGTTATTTTACCTCATGCCGAAGATAAAGGGTAGTTAAAAAGAGTGGTTAAAATAAAGCCTGACATGCAGTTCAGAGAAAAGGCCCATGTCCTCAGCAGGAGCTCAAGCGAGCTAGTGAGCCAATAAGCTAGCAGGTAGGATGCTAATCCGCCCACGTGCTCGGCTTGGAGCCAGAAATCCAATACGGTTCGGTGCGACTCTCCCAATCTTTTGCAACCTTTGCCAACACACCAAGCTTTTGATTCTTCCCCTATTTTTTCACTGATGTAACAAAAGAATGTAAAGTCGATCGAGGCTGCATGATGTTTCTACCTGATGCATAACAAAACGGTGTTAGAGCTGAATTACAGACACTCATGACACTCGAAGATGAACAACCCTGTAATTTGTTGGTGGAAATACCGCATGACACTTTATATAATGTCAGCCAGTCCAGGGGAAAAAATACTGTATCTGCATTTAGCATTCCCTTTGAATGCAAGGTTTTTTGGTGATGTGGCATCGTGAGCCCTGGTATAGCAGCGTGACGAGCCTCCTGCCAGTTGTAGGAGTGCATTAAAGACTCTTTTCATGAAGGTTCGTGTTTTACGATCAATCAAAAGGAGCTTGTGGAGTCACTGACAGCATTCCTGCACTCCATAAGTGATGCGCTTAGGATGTGCCACAGAGCCACAGCATAACATGAAGGCTTCCGGCTCATTGACAAAATGAGATTTAGAAAAGCTTGGAGCACATTCGCTGATCCTCAGATCATTCCTTTTCCATCCAGCTTTGTGTAGATGATATATAGATTATGTTAGAAGTGCTGAGTGGTGCCTCAGTTTACCTTTCCTCAAATTATTCTCAGTAATGACAACAGGCATCTCTACAATAAGACTACCCTTATAAAGGGTTTATACATGACTTATAATCAAGCTGTTAATTAGGTTGTAGACAATTTATTTATAGACAAGCCATTATTAAGCTGTTATAAATAAATGTCTGTCTCAGATCTTGCAAGTGGCTTATCTTATCTTGTCCCTTTCTCAGGCAGAATATTAAACTGTCAACTTCATCAGGTATTTGCTAACATGCTACGACCATTAAAACACCAGATCTAGCTAAATAGTAAGCCTGCATTAATGTATAACTTGTTTATGTATCAACCCATTATAAGTCTAGTCTCACTGTAAAGTGCTACCCCTCTCCATTTGTTTACCCATTTGTATAGGTCACTGTTGGCTGAGTGATTTTGTCAATTTTGGCCATTCAACAAGCGCCTAAATGTATTTTTGAACAGAAGTTGACAGTCCTTGCACACACAATTGGTAAATTAGCTTCAATAGCTTAGATGGAACTCTAGTGAACCACTAAAGGGCAAATACACTGAATAATCTCACACAAAGCCCTGAAAAATAGATGAGTGTAGCCTTCGTATCAAAGTTTCCAATTTGCCAGTGGATTTCTAAAGCAGGTAGTTATGCATAACACTACCACAGTAGGGAAGATTTACTTGCATTTGCGGTTAAACATATATTTTAGATGCTACCTGTGTTACCTCAACACGCTGGCACAATTAAGGGAGAAAAGATCTTGTGTAGAGAGTCATGAGTCCCTTTGGCATGGAATTTTACATCTGTTAGCTTTAGCTCATCTGAAAGCAACTATTCTCCTTGGCTAACGCCTCCTCCTCATCCAACATGAACACCTACCAATCTAGCCCACATTCTCTTAAAAATCTATTGACCAAAAGAGGATATTTTTGAATAATAAATGGACTGCTGCAATAATATCTAATTCTTTAATCTAAATCTACATGGACATTCTGTGGATTATTGTACAATGTACTGAAGGTCTAACCCTATATCTAACTCTAACCCTACAACTAACCCTAACCCTAAAGCTAACCCTAAACCTACATCTAACTCGAACTCTACGACTAACCCAAACCCTAAATCTAACCCTAAACCTACAACTAACCCTACATCTAAACCTAAAGCTACATCTAACCCTAACCAAATAAGATACAAAAAATAAGATTATAAAAAAATATGATCGTGTTTTTGCTTTGTGTGTGTGTCTGTGTGTGCGCGTGTGTGTACTCTGTGGTAAACAGATAAAGTCCTGTGTAGTGGTTTTCAGTTGTAGCTCTGAAGGACACAGTAAAAACTGCATCGTTTCTGTTGGTTAAACTGCATACCTGGATACCTGCTATCAGAAACCGACACTGAAGAGGCAACACAGAAATGTAACATAATGGGGCCTATTTGCTGCAAAAACTCTTGGCTAGCAAAACCATCAAACCATACTGCCAGTATTTCTCATTATGCCCAAATTGGTTTTATTTTAGAAAACAGAAAAATGACAAGATCTTTGAACCCGGGTGAACTTTCAGGATAGTCTCCACCCACAAGTGAGTGGGGAAAACCCGCAGAGGGAGGGGGTCCAGAGAGCGGCTGAGTGGCCAGTGTGTAGGAGAGTATACACTGCTTTAGACTGTTTTTATATGTTGAAATCATATTTTACTAATACATCCTGAGTTCTAAGGGTTTTATCTAGAGCATGTGTGCCCTGCAGCCCTCCTGTTCTGCACACTAGCGACGAGAACAGACTCCTGTTCTTAGGAGCTCACATCCAGCAAGTTCAGCTTCCAGACTCACAAGGACAGAAGGACACAGTTGTTCAATCTGCATATGGAACAGCAACATTCTTTTTCACATGACAGCTCAGCTCGAGGCTGGAGGCCATGCATTTTCACCTAATTGATATTTATGGTATAGATTCATTCATGATGTGTGGGAAAAATATGCAAGTTCTGGTGGAAAGGTCACTTAAAACTTTGCTGCTATTTTGTGTGAAATCCATCATAGGAAACGACTACCCCAGTCCACCCAAGTCCCCACCTGATGCGTCCTTGATAAAATCCAGTATGATAATGAAAACAGAAAGGCCCAGCTGATCCAACTAATCCACTAATTAAGTGCAGGATATGACAGCCTCCAGGCCCGAGGTTGGGAAGCGTTGCTCAAAACTGTCTTTTCCACAGGTCTACAGGAACCATGCTGTACCTAAACTGTAGTACGATGGTACAAAACTTGTAGTGTGCTTTGATTTTCCAGTGTATCTCAGCCCGGTAACAGTGTTTCTGACTTAATCCTCATAACAAAACCGCGTCCATGGAGTCGAACCAGCGGAAAGTTTTTCTATCTATTCTGCTTTGATATTGTGGTTTTTAGGAGTGTAATGGTACAGAAAGGTCACGGTTCACACTGTAGTTCTGACGGTTCCGATACAGCGAAGTTAAGTAACAAAAAGTTCTAAAGAATGAGGCTTGGTTTGTTTCCATTTATTTTAAAGAAACAGCAGTGTATTAACCAGTAAACACACACTCTTGCTTATATTTTCATGTATGTGTAAGGCAGCAGAAATGTTATGCCAGTAGGTGGCACTATTGCACCACACTAGGACCCAGGTTTATGATTTACTGGCACTTTTTGGTCCCTCTGTGATGCCGTAGGATCTGCATTTTTTCAATCACGTCTTCTCCGTTGTACCGTGTATCCTTCGTATGACATCATGTACCGAACCGTGACCCATGTACCGTGACGGTTCAATACGAATATGTGTACCGTTACAGCCCTAGTGGTTTTTAATTATTTATAGTCTTGTTTGAGCTTTTATATTTTTTCCACCGCATTCTTTAACCATGCGACAAATAAATTACCCAACTGACTTCTTGATGTTACTCAGAGCGTTAAATTAAAAACTAAAAACTCTCACTGAAATCTATCTTGTACACGAACTTTAGCTGGTACTGTGACAACTTCCCAGTTGTTGGTTTGTTTCTCCATTGTTGTTTGTGGACAGTAAAAAACAATTTCCTCTTTCCAAACTGTGATGACATTTCAACCAATCAGAAAGCTGTGATGCAGTAGCAGCATGGGTACAACTCGGGTACAGGTTACTTTTGCAATGGAAAAACATTAGTTTGTGGTACAGTGTGGTTCCTTGTGCCAGTGAAAAAGAGCCATTGTTGTATTGGCTAAAAAACTGAACATGAGACTGGTGTAGGTAACATGCAAATGCAGGACTTCAATGAACAGACAGATAATGTCTAATTCAAGATGGTCTGATCATACAACGGTAAATAAACAAACCCATCTAAAAATCCTAACTACAAATGACAACTAGGAAAACAAAATGAAAGCACACACAGACTCAAGCACAGGCTTGCTATAACTTAAAACAGCTTAAATGCTGTGATACACATTAACTGAACTCCATAGTAAAGCTTGAACTTAAACTGAAACACAAATACAAAGGAAATCACCAAACCAATACAAGGAAGAGATTAACATCGAAAATCAGAACAGAAATCCACTGAAGTAAATCTGGATGTTTCTGGCAAGCCTGCCTTGGTCATGATGGGACAGACAAACACAAACTTCTAGGTAAGCTGGCTTTAAATAAAGACAGCAGAGATAGAAAACAGGTGAAAGTCATGGCTAATCTAATTTAATTATACAAAACAACGAACAACATAACCAAGCTAATCAATGTAAAAACAGATCAACCCAAACACTTAACCTACGAAGAACTAAACACAGGTGATAACCCTAATCAGTGTTAACTGAATCTAACTAAAACAAAAAGCCAGGATCAGTAATCTGATGACAAGGCGGAGGTGGTGAGGCTGTGACAGCTTGTTTTAAGACATTAGTTGATTATTTCAAGACATGATGCTTGAAGTAATGCAAGAAGAACTGAAAACAAAATTAGACACTTTCCTCAAATAACATAACAGAAAAGTATAAAAATAAGAAAAAGTATAAAAATCCTAAAACAATCTTGTAATGAGAAAACAAAACAGTGTCCACTGTGTGTGAAGCCAAGGGAACAGCAGCTACCTGAGCTAAAGAGGCTTTGCTTGTCCTACACTGTCAGCTACAGATATCTCCTGCTTACCTAACACAGTGTTTACATGCACAAATCCTGAGGGTGTATTCCCAGTGTAGGCTGTGTGTGTGTGTGTGTGTGTGTGTGTGTGTGGTTACAATCCAGATCATGGCTTATTTCTAGGCTGTGGGTAAGAGCTGGCATGCAGTTTGGCTTGTGCGCTGGCATTTCAAGCCGGGTGGGTTTGGTTCCTCAGCCAGCCCTCTTCTGATGGCCAGCACAGACTCTGGGGCAAGTGCAGGCATGTTGTTGTTTTTTTAATGGCAGTGAAGAAACAAGCAAAAACAAAACATTATCCAATATGTCACCTAATCTCTCTCTCTCTAACAACTGCTAAAGCCCATAGACATCAGCAGAGTCCGGCAGTCTGTATACAACGCTGGCGGCGAGTAAAACTGGACAAGTGTGATCTTCATCCCCACACCACCGCCCATAATGTCATGTTTTATCTCTGCAATGCAGCTCTTAACTTCATCAGTATTTACACTGATCACATTTGGAGTCCCTCTTTATACATGATTCCAAAAGTAATTGGACAAATGAATGAAATCATATCTAATCTTATCACAGTGTTTTGTAGTGAATGACTTGCCTGGAGTCTGCGGTCCATTACTATTATCCAATACTGGTGGGGATGTAATAATAAAACTATGTTCATATTGTATCACAGTGGATGCCGTGGTATGCAAACCACCCCAACTCCTGCACACACGTGTAGATAAATTCTAGAAAAATAATGAATAGTCTAAACAAAAGAGTAACAAATGCTGTTAAGCCTTAGAATTCAGAATATACAGTAACCCCATACTTTCACACGGGTCAGGAGTAGCAGTTTCAGTCCATCGCTGATTTTTTTCAGTCCATCGATGAGTATGTGGCATCCGGGCCTCAATCTCCTGTTTTTCATTTTGTTCTTCTTAAAGCCCTGTATTTTTATTACTGTAAATGTAATGAATTATTTACCTGCTTATACCAAAGAAAATGACAGCGCATACCAAAGAAAACTCGCGTGCATGAATTACAGTACAGTCTATACAGGGGAAAACTGTTCAGTGCAAACTGTACAGTATGAATACGGGTTTAAGGGTATTTTCTTTAAGGGTAGTGAGTTTAAAATGAAATTAAAGTGTTTTGGGAGCATATTTGGGGGCATATTTAGGGTTTACACTATAAAAATAGGCA
>JBBPCY010100871.1:2976-17410 GCA_037974405.1 Brachyalestes nurse | reverse complement strand
AGTGAGCACACACTTGCTGTTAAAGATTGTGTATGTTCTTTCACTGCGAGGCTGTGTGCATATGTGTGTGTGTCCATGCACAATGTTCCTGTCCCTGTAGAATACTCCATGCGTCATTAAGCTAAATCTCAGTTTGCTCAGTGTACTGTGATCGTGTGGATGAACAGAGCAGGACCCTTGCATGCACACTAGGGCTGTATAATATCTCATCTCATTTACACGCACATTATATAAAAATCAGTAGTTACTTTTGTGTGTAATCAGTAGTTACTGTGTGTGTAATCCTGGGACCAAACCTGTTTTCTCCTTACCAGCACACAAAATATCAGCCACTTTTTACAAACAAAACAAATCTTGATATGTTATACTCCTTTCTTGTTTGTTTGCATTTATTCTAATGTTAACATTGCATTATCACATGCTGAGAAAAAGACGTTTGCAAAATACTATATATATAATTTTTTGGACGCACGATTAACGCATGCGCGTTCTATCATTATGTCCCTCTGCACGGCCCGTAGTTTTCCTAGGTTGGGATGTCAGAAAGCTATGCAGGAATCACATATATACGCATCAGTGAGGTTTTCGATTAGCAGAAATGGATAAATCACAGAGTCTTTTGACTCAGATTCAAAGCACTACCGGACGGTTCAGTCAACAAAACTAAGGTTATTTGTACGTACTGTCAATGTGAACTAAGCTATCACCGGAGTACATTGAGTCTAAAATACCATTTGCTAGCCAAGCACACATCTGATCAGGCGCGTAATTTCCAGGGGGGTTAGGGGGTCATGACCCCCCCAATAATCAGATCCAGCCAATACAACCCCCCAATATAATCAGTTCATATCGTGCGATTAAGCGGGTGAGATTTGTGAGAGAAAAATGCCAAATGGCTAATAAAAAGTTGTCCCGTGAGGTCTTGCGAATGTTATTCGCTGATTCTGTCTCTGAAGGGGAATATTTGCCTTTTGGAAAAGACGGTCGGTCGTCTAACTCTCGTGCCTCTTCTTTTAATTTTAGTCAAATATTTGTCATTGTATGGTATATGTGTTAAATTGTAGACTTATGTTGTACATATATTGCCATGTATGTTGTACATACCTTAATATGTGGTTTACAGATGTTTTGTGCGTTGTCATGAATTGTGACATTTGCTGTGTATAGTTTATTGGTGTCAATACAGTGATGCATTTGATTGATCTTTAACATTTTTGATTTTTTACATTGATATTGGATACACACACACACACACACACACACACACACACATATAATCAATTGAGTGGAAGCTGCCATGGTCTTGCTAGCTAGAGCTTAAACACAATAGGAATTAACTACTGTGTCATTGTGGTATTAATAGTCAAGTACACAGCTGCAACTACGTTAAGTAAATCACTGTAAAAGTATCACAATGTATTTCTAATACAGGAACACCAAAGTAGACTGACTTTTACAAAAGTAAATGATTGAATACATACAAAAATAAGCAGAGTTTAACCATGTCACCATGTGGTATTTTTGCTATCTGGCAAAACAGCAGCAGCAAAAATGCCGGGGGTACTCTGGTGTTTAAAACAAATGTATTTATTTATTTATTTATTTAGACAGAGATCTCCCCCCCCCCCTAAAGTTCAGCACAAAGTTATGCCCTTGCATCTGATGCAGACAGCGTTCTTCCACCTCGCCAAAAGGCAGACCACACTGGATAGTTTTCAGCGGAGACGCATGGACAACTCTACAAGCAACAAACTTTCAGAAGCAATAGCTAAATGGGTAGCTACAGCTTGCAGGCCGATTAACATTGTAGAGGACAAGGGTCTGCTTGAAATAATGTGCATCACATCCAAAGACTGCATGTATGAATTGCCTTCCAGAGCCACTACTGTAACGAAAATACACAACTTGTTTCAACACGAGAAAGCTAAAGTGGAGGAGACATTAAGGTAGACCAGCTCGGTTGCGCTCACCGGGAATTACTGGCCATCAGTCAGTAATCATAGTTATCTTGGAGTCACAGCACATTTTGATTCAGAATGGGAACTTAGGTCATATGCTTCGACTGTTATGAAGATAGAAGAGACATATTTTGCGTGTGCTGAGCACTTCATACAGGTAGCCAGAGAGTGGAACATTGAACTTAAAGTCCACAGACACGTAACATGATTGCAGCAGCAAGGCAGCTCCCATTCAGGCATATTTTGCGTTGCACAAAGCATTCATCGAGCTATCACAGTTTCTCTGAAACCTTCTGCAGAAAGTCAGTTGGTCATTTTAAGCATAGCCCAGAGAATGCAGCGGAGCTCGAACAGCAGCAGCTTGCACATTGTAAAAAGAAAGAATCTCTCACACAGGATGTGTCAGCGAGATGGAACAGTACCCTGGAGATGATAAAACGTGTTTTGAGAAATCGGCAACCGCTGAGATACGCGCTGGCCCTACGTGCATCCAACATCACCATGCCAACAACAGCTGAGCTGGATAAACTGACGAAGTTGGAGGCACTGCTGGAGCACTGCAGGCAATTTATTAATACTCTCGTTTATAGTATGTTTATGCAAACTCATTCTCAAGTTAGTAAGAAGTTTAAAATGAAGTTCTTTCATCTTTTATTTGGTCCAAGTCCTCATCCAATGAAGAGGAGGAGCATATTGAAAAAACTGTGGAGCGCTACAGAACAGAGCTTGCTATTGGCTTGGAGGAATGTCCCCAGAGGTGGTGGTCCAGACATGAAGGAGCACACGGAGAGGTGGCCTATCTTGCACGCAAGTACTTGGCGACACCTGCCACATCCATACGAGAGCTTGTTTTCAACGTCTGGGCATGTTCTTCAAAATAAAATGAGCTGCCCTATCATATGAAAATGTAAACATGCTTGTGTGTTTGAGTAACTGGCTCAGTACAAATACACAGAAGTAACATGGACGCACCATGAACACCAGTGAGGACGCAATCAACAACCGCAACCTGCATGCGCCAGATTGGATTAGAGTCAGCATGTCTGCCATGTGGGCGATATATCTAAGAAAGACGTTTGTAAAGCATGGATATGTGTGTGTGTGCGTGTGTATATGTATATATACTTGTGCATATATATGTATATATAGCCATTTGGGACCATACTGGACAAATACTGTTTTGCACTATTATATTATATTATTATAAATATATTATATTATATTTTGCACTATATATTATACATGTATATAGCACTATTGCACATATAACCAGAGTGCAGTATAACTTGTGCAGCACACTAGATGGGGAATCTCATTTGAGATTCAGCCTAAATTTTTTGAGTTTTCTGACCAGCCTCAGATGTGGTGGGTGGTTTCTGATGAATCAGAGTGATTTCAAGAGATACTGCAATAGCATGAATTAGCAATAAAATTGCATTATGGTACTTATTGTGCAGTCCTAATGTACAAACAAAAACCTCAGAGTCATGCAAAGCATTTTTCAACCGAACCGTATCGACAGTCTGGCCATTATCTAAGAGTGCTTTGAGTCTGTACGTTCTCTGTTCTTTTTCCAGGTATAGTGAGGGGGAGGTGACACGGCAAAAAATATATATAAGCAAGAACTTTTTACAGTATTTATTTTTTCCGACATCTGATAGGCTGAAATGGACAAGAAAGTCTGAGCCACATTTGAAAAGTTCTGAGAAAAACAGAGCAGACTTTTTTTCAGTGTTATTTTAGGGCTGACGGTATCAACGAAATGCTCCGAGAAAATCTGTGCATCACTGTTGGCAACTGCTGCTTTTGTTTTAAGCCGTATTTGCAGAGACATGAAGTGCGCACTACAAACCTACTCACTGCAGGAATGCAACAGTATCCATTCCTCAAGAGTTGTGACCTACAAAAAAAGCGTTTGGGTTTTCGCATCGCTTCAGAAGCACGGATTTTCTGGCATCATTGTGAATGTAACCTCGGCGCTGCTGAAGAGGCTCAAAGCTTCCACCAGTCTTTCTGCTTCTGTCATCTTGGCACCAGCATGCTGGAACCGGCAGCTTCTGCACTGAAGGCTGTGCTCATTTCAAAGGCGAAGGTTTGATTTTGACATTGATGGGGACAAAAACAATAACTTTGCTCCACAGTGCAACTATAATAATCTTTCATACATTTACATCAAAGTACATGTACATGGTACACATGAGGATCACTTACAGACTGGTACTAATAACAAAGTCCCGTAATCACAGAAGACAAGAAATTCTTTATTAGTGTGGTTGCTTCAGCCATCACACGTTTGTTCCTCTTAAGTTATATTTTTGATATTCTTTTTATAGCTGGAATTTTGGCGCCTTTTTCCTGAACTTTTTGAAATACGGGCATGGTTCCACCATCAAAACATTTGTTAATTACTCCTATGGTGCGCATGTACATCACTTATCGATCAGATTGATCAGGGATTGAGTATTGATCGTTTAAAAATCTATTTTTGTGGTAGAGTCCCCTCTGTAATATTTGGGGTGAGAGAGAGTTCTCTTTGAAATGTGTGTCAGAGAGAGAGTCTGTGACATCACGGATAAGGAGGCTGGAAACACAAAAGCGAAAAAACCCAAATGCGAAGAAACATAACACACAGCAGACTCATAAACAGTTATATTAAAAAGATGTGTCTCACTGTTCATTGTGGTTTAATTAAAAGTAATCAGCATGTGAATGATGCTATGCGTTCAGGTGTCTTTAACCATAAATGGTTTGGTAAGAGCTGGTAAATACCTGGGCCACCCACAGTGGTGCAACACTAAAGCGCTGGCCTCCAAATAAGAGGATTGTGGTTCAAATTCATGGAGCGTAGACATTTTTTTAAATACAGTTTTTTTCCCATAAAACCAATGTTTGGTTGTTTCCACACACACTGGTTGTACAGCAACACTTCACATTTTCTCAGAGAAATGCATCTAGTTTTAAACTGTCAGCTGACTGGAACCTTGAAAGCAGGTACTGTGTAACGTCACGGGCTCTATCTATGCCACTTTCTCGCTTACATCCACACAAACCACTGCACTGAGCTTACTTCTTAAAGCAGACACGGCTTCAGAAAGAAATTGCACAGCCAGTCAAAAACAATACTGGGTTAGGAAGGCGGGGCTCGCAGTAGAGAAACAGTTATCCATTTATGTTCCAAGCACTGACGGAAAACAGCACCTTTATTTAAATTTTTGGTTTCGAATTATTGCTAAGGACATTAAAGTAGTCAATGGATACTGGTAGGGACGTGTCCTTACTCTCCCTACCCCTCCCTACAACCTTGCCTTATTTTATTCAAATGTGGGCCAAAAGTGTACAATATTACACAGACCCAACTGTCATACAACTCACTTTTGGCAATAATCATGAATTAGTGGAACAGTTTTTATTCCACTGATTTGAATCCTATTCCTATTTGTTGCAGTTCAAGGCTCGAGAGTCATTACTGGTGTACAGGTTTTAATGTGTGCTGGCTGCAGAATGACAGGGTTTGGCCACAGGTCACGTTTCAGAGAGTGGAGTTGTGTTTGATGAACACCCTTGGCCTGTGTGCGAGCCCCAGTGTCACTCCTCTCTTCCACAGGCTCTCCGTGCCAGAGTTATGATAATGCCCTTTTGGAGTCTATTATGGGTAACACATTCACTGGTAAAGCAAGGGGCGGTTAATTATACGTTGATATGGAGAAGATCAGATCTGACGGGGTAGGTAACTGCTTTGAGAGAGAGAGAGAGAAAGAGAAATGCACACACACAAATGCCGACAGCCAATGAGAATCAAGCTGATTCCAATAGTTGTGGTCTGGTTAATGTACAAAAGATATTAGATGATCCTTGTACTCTTGTTGACCAAGTGTCTCATCTGTCTGGAATGTGGTCATGTGCTTTTTATGTAAATAATGCTTGACACCTTCAAAATCTTCCAAGAAACCATGCCGAGCTGCGAACAAGTGTTTTTCCATAACAGATCAAGTGAGCCCTGCTCAAGCCGAACCCGTGCTGCGCAAACGGCAGGGCCAAAAGTGGGCCGCAGTCGAGCTGACTGCATCACTGCTTTCTGATTGGTCGAAATGTCATCACAACATTGTTTTTTACTGTCCACTCCAAAAAAAACAAAAACAAAGGAGATCCAAACTAAGAACTGGAAAGTCGACAAAGTACAAGCTCTACTGTCTGTTTGGGCTGAAGTGGGAGTTTTCTATGACACTCATAAAGTTATCTTTAACACCGTGGGAAACATGAAGGTGTACCAGGACATCACTACGAAGTCAGGTGGGTTAGGTTTTCATCACATGGCTACAGAATGCAGAGGAAAAATAAAAAGCACAAACAAGACTATAAATAATAAAATACCACAATAACAAAAGCAGTTCTGACAGAAATCTTTCCACTGGTTCAACTCCATGGATGCAGTTTTGGGACGATGGCTGGCCATAAACTGTGGGGGGAGAATGGCACTGCTGACGCATCAGAAACTCTGATACACTGGAAAATCAAAGCGTGCTGTTTCAGTATGGTTTAAGTACAGCATGGTTCCACTATGCTCAAGGGAAAGTGGCTTAAGAGGAAAGTGCTGACTTCCGAAGTCAATCATTACAAGAAGACCTAAACTGAATAGCTTTCTCTTTCAGTCACTGTGGACATGGAGACATGTCAGTGATGCCCATCATATACGGGGCAGTCCAGGGGACAGCACATTCATTTTATCATTGCTGTCCAAAGAAAACCAAGAATCTTCATTGAAACCATTAATCTACAGTAATCCCTCACTTTTACTTGGATTTTTTCTGAGAACCAAAGTGTATTACCACCACCAGTCCACTGAAAAGTTGTCAACGGCCATAAAAAGAAGAAGAAGAAGAAGAAGCCTGCTGCAGCATGTTGTAGCATGACTGCTCCGTGTCTTGTCATTGTACTTTACTGTTTTAAACGCAGTGTTGGGCGTTACTTAGTAACATGTTACTGTAATTTGATTCTTTTTTTAGTAACGCAGTAATCTAACGCGTTATAATTTTAAAATGGGTAATTACATTACCGTTACAATTCAAGTAACGTTGCGTTACAGCTGCGTTACTAATAAAATCAAGTTCACAGTAACCTGTCAGCGGCGGGCAGATGTCTGTCTGATAGGCGCACGCGTGACGTCATCTACGGGAGACCTGCGTGCAACAGCAACTCAGACAAAAACAAAGCGAGCGTGGAGAGTCAGAAGTACGCGTTCAGTAGCTGGAAATATGGCCATTACTTTAAATTCATCTCGGTTAAAGGCAAGAACATTATGTGAGTTGTCGTAGGTTTGTAGCACTTAACAATAAAGTGTGTTTGAGCTGAATTAAGAGTTTCTTTAGAAGGTCGGGAAGTATCTAGTAATCTAACTAGTAATGTAACTAATTACTTGCCCAACACTGTTTAAACCCCCCCCTCTCCATTTTCAACAGTTATCTCAGTTTATTTAGTATTAGTAAGCTGTGCCCTGTCTAAAAATGTGGATAGAGAGAGTAATTTTAATGTTTCTTTTGTGTACGAGTCTTTGTTTTGGCTCACCACACGCTGCTAAAGCATATTTGAGGGCATATTTAGGGTTTACACTATTAAAATATGCATTTTTAGGAATTTCTTTACCAAAACACAAAAAGGAAAAGCGGTGGGTTACTGTACATCATTTGAACACAGCACCTTCCCTTTACACCAGATGATGAACCGGCCAGAAGAAATGCTCCAAATCACTTAGAATCTTACAAGTTACATTAGAAGTAAGGAATGAATTTACCATGTCCTGTCAATGATGATAAGATCTAAACTAAATAGTCCCCTGTTTCAGTCACTGTGGTCATGAAATGAGGGCAGGCCAGAGGACAGCACCTTCACACGGTCCATAGAAAACCACAACTCTTCATTCAAACCATGTGAGATATCATATGAACACAGCATCTGCCCTTTATACCAGCTTTTATAATGTACAGGCCAGTAAAAATGCTCGAAAATGATCAAATGTGACTTGAAGAGCCATATATTAAAACCAACCATCTTGTTAAATGGATTTCAGACCACCTCCTGAGATCTCCCAATCAAAAAGTAGAGTCCGTATACATCTATTAGAGTTCCCACCTTCTTGCAGTTTAATCCAGTTTAAACATATATCAATACGAGACTGTGCAGCTGAATTCAGGCTATAATAACACTTAACCCTTTCAGACCTTTCTACTGGCAGAAGGAAATGGTCCACACTGACAAACTGGAACCTACTTTTTATCTCAGGATTAAATGGGAAAACTGCACCTGGAACTTTCTAAGAACTCTGAAGCAGTGAGGCTCCATCCTGCAGGACTAAGCTGTTGAATATATTCACTCAAGGTCCGGTTTTTGGTGGCTAACACATAGTTGTGGCCATAACACCATGCACATTACTCAAAACTCAGGCAAACTGGAGCTTCCCTGATGATGAAAATGACCAACATATTGAGCTCAGTTTGACCAAATGTAAGTTGTTTGCTCTGCTTCATTCAGGGTGTCTTAGTCATTAAACTGTTAACACTACTTCTACTACTACTACAACGAATAATAATAATAATAACTGAAAGCTACATGGTGAAAATTATATAGTCTTTTAATACTATTAATACTAATACTAATAATAACTGAAAGCTACATGGTGAAAATTATATAGTCTTTTAATACTATTAATACTAATACTAATAATAACTGCAAGCTACAGGGTGGAAATTTTGCCATGCACTGTGTATTTGCAGTGACGTTCCTTTTCATTAACTGAAATTTTATTGCCACATTTTACAGTCCCTGTATATCAGGGATAAATCCATAAAAATCTTTCAAGTCCCAGTAAGAAAACGCTGAAGCAGCACTGCACCCCAACTGAGCCTGAATGGCTATAAAGGAGCACAACTGATGAACATATTGTACGTCTCCGAGGCTTCAGATGTCAAGCTGTTTGTTTTACAAGCATTTCTTATTTCAGAGGGGCTTATGACTGAAGCTTTAGAGTAACAGTGAGAAATTCTCTACCTTCCTTTTCTATGAAGTGTTTTCAAGTGTCTGCAGGATGATTTAACACCAGCATGGCCGAGAACATGAGATCGATTAGTTTCAGTGCCAACTGCTCTGTATTTCACTTTCACGTTCCCCGATCGACATGTCAAGCCTGACCATAAGAGAACAGATGGGTCATCTACTTTTTGAGAATAGAAACGGTCTCGTTCGTCACGTTTTTTTTTCCACACAGAAACGTGACAAACGACATTGCGACACTCGGGCAGAAGTGGCACTCGGTTCTGAGTGCAAGCCCTTGTTTGCATCTTTTTATGTACAGCTGGTCTGAATGTCAAGATAGCAGCAAAGCCTCTGTCTGTAGGGAGGCTCTGGCAGTGTGTGTGTGTGTGTTTGTGTGTGTGTGGCCACATATTTAGCTCAGTTTGACCAAATGCAAGGATGAAACTGCAGCCAAAGCTAAGAAAGCACAAAGCTACTGTGGTTACTGATAGTGCAAAGTCCTCATAAAGATAGCAATACACAAGCATGCGTGTGTGTGAGCTGAAAAGACTCTTGAACGCTGAGTGCACTATAAACGTGTGACTGCGTGCGCGTGTGCCAGCTTCTCTGAGTGTACGAGCGCGTGAGAAGCTCTGCGTCTTTGCGCGCGCGTTTGAATGTGTGCAGAAAGTGTGCGCTCTGTCCATTTGTCCCTCTTTTTCTTTCCTTTATCATATTCTTCTTTCTGTCTCTCTCAGTCTGTCTTTGTTCTTTCTTTCCTCCTGTCTCTTTTTCCGCTTCTCCTCTCTCCGTGTGCCCACTTCTCTCATTTCTTCCTTCTCACTCTCCTTTCTTTCTTCTCCCTCTCTCTATTTGTCCATCTATTCCTTTCCTTTATCATATTCTCCTTTCTCTCTCAGTCTGTCTTCGTTCTATCTTTAATTTCTGTCTCTCTTTCCACTTAATCTCTGTCTATGCCCACTTCTCTTTCTCATGTCTTCCTCTTTCTCAGGTTCTTTCTGTTTGTTGGTTTGTTGGTCCTTCCCGTTCTATTTGTTCTATTTCTTCTTTCTGCCTTTCTCTCTCTCTCATTCCCTCCCTCTCTCTTCGTCTTCTTTCACTCTATTTCATTTTTTCCTGTTTTCTCTCTTTTCTTTTTTCTCCCTCCCTCCCTATTTGTCCATCTATTTATTTGCTCTTTCCGACCTTCCTCTCTTTCTTTCTGTCTTTCTCGGTCTGTCTTCTTCTTTTATTGCTGTCTCTCTTTCCATTTTATCTCTCTGTATTCATTTCTATTCCGTTTCTTCGTTCTCTCACTCTCCCTTCCCTTCTCTCTTTTGTCAGTTACTCTTTCTCCCTGTCTATTCATCTCCCTCTCTCTTGTTCCTACTTTCATTTCTTACGTATTCTCTCTCCCTTCTCTCTTCTTCCTTTCTGTTTGTCCATATATTTCTTTGCTTCCTTCTGTCTTTCTCTCTGTCTCTCTCAGTCTGTCTTCTTCCATTCTTTCTGCCTCTCTTTCTTTTTCTGTCTCTCTCTTACTTTCTTTCTATTTGGCAATCTCTCTCACTCCCAGTCTACTTGTCTCTCTCGCTATTTATTTTTCTCTCTCTTTTATTCCTTATTTCTCTCTTCTATTCCTTCATTCCCTTTCTCTTATTCTTTATCTCTTCAATTTTCTCTTCTTTCTTTCTTTTTCCTTCATTCTCTCTCTCTACCCATTCCTTCCCTTGATTTGTTAGTTACTCTTTGTCCTTGTTTTTCTCTCACCTTATTCTTTCTTTCTTTTTCTCTCTACTATTATTCCTTCTCCCACTCTCTCATTTCTTTTCCTTCTTTCTCTCACTCTGCCCATTCCTTGCCTCGATTTGTCTGTTACTCTCTCTTATTCCTTCTTCCTTATTCTTTCTCTCTTTCTATCTTTCTTTTATTCATCCTCCCTCTCTCTCCTTGCCTTCTTTTCTTTCCTTCTTTCTCTCACTTTACCCATTCCATCCCTTCGATTTGTCTGTTACTCTCTATTATTCCTCCTTTTTCTCTCTTATTGCTTCTTTCTTTATTTGTTCTGCCCGTTCCTTCTCTCCATTTTTCACGTACTCTTTCTCTTACTTTTTTCTTATTCTTTCTTTCTCTCCCAGTCCCTTCTCTCTCTCTCTCACCTTTCTTTTTCCTCTTTCACTTCTTTTTCTCACTCTACCCATTTACACACACCCCCCCACCCCAAGTTCCTCTCACCTTGATGAGTTTGCAGCGGATCTGAGCGGAGACCATGTGGCTGTTCCTCAGGTTGCCCACCCGGAACATGAGGCAGAGTTTCCCGTCCCGCTGGGAGATGACCGCGTCCTGGCTGAACATGAGGGTCTCGGCGCGTTTCTTGGGCTGCGACATCTTGATGAACATGCAGCCGATGAGGAAGGCATCCACGATGGAGCCCAGCAGGGACTGGAAGAGGAAGAGGATGATACCCTCGGGGCACTTCTCGGTGATGTAGCGGTAGCCATAGCCGATGGTGGCCTCGGTCTCGATGAAGAAGAGGAAGGCCGAGGGAAAGTTGTAGACGTTGGCCACGCAGGGGGTGTAGGACTCGTCGTGGCCGTGGTTCAGGTCCCCCCGGATGTAGGCGATGACCCACCACATGGAGGCCATGACCAGCCAGGCCACGGTGTAGGTGAGGATGAAGATGAGCAGGTTCCAGCGCCACTTCAGGTCCACCAGCGTGGTGAAGAGGTCGGACAGGTAGCGGCTGGTCTCCCCGCCCAGGTTCCCGTGCTGCACGTTGCACCGGCCGTTCTTCTCCACGAAGCGCTGCCGTTTCTTGCGCGAGGGGGCCGAGAACGGAGCCCCCCGGGTCGTGTTCACCACCTGGTAGTCCTCGCCAAATTTGCGTCTGAGAGCAGCCATAACTTAACTTCTCCCACCTCTTCTTGTTGTTTGTTTGTTTGTTTGCGTGCTTGTTTGTAGCAGCACTGTCACCGCGCGCTCAGCATCACAGCACCACCTCCCCAGGGGTCCCCCACAGTGAGGGGTCTTCAGACATACTTTAGAAAGGGGATACAACACAGCTTCAGAGCTGATAGAGAGAGAGAGAGAGAAAAGACTCCAGCCCGTCCGCTCCGGAGCGCAGTCCGGATACACACGCGCTCTCGCCTTTGCGCGCGAGTAGACCCAGCCGGAGGAGGAGGGGGGCGGAGGAGGAGAAACAGCATCAGAGACACACGTGCTGTGTGTGTCTCTCTCTCTCCCTCTCTCATTCTCTAATTCCCTCTCTCTCTCCCCCTCTCTCTTTCTCCGTGTCTCTCGCTCTCATTCTCTCTCTCTCTCATTCTCTATTTCTCTTTCTCCTGTCTTTCCTCGTTCTTCTACACACTGTTCGTTTGTTTTTCTTTTTCACTCTTTACACTCCTTTTCTGTTTCTTTGTCTCTTTACTCATCTTATCTCCCGTCTCTTTCTCTCTATTCTTTCTTTCCCCTGTCTCTCTCTCTTTCACTTTTTCATTCATTCATTCATTATTTCTCTGTATTTTTACTGTCCCTCTCTCTCTTCCCTGCCCTCCATCTTTCTCCCTGTCTCCATATCGCTCTGTTTCTGTGCTTCTCTCTTCTTCCTTACTTGTTGGCTCCTTATTTCTTCTTTTCTCTTTCTCTGATTTTTTTCTCTCGTTCAGTTATTTATCTCTTTCTTTATTTCTTTCTTTCTTCTGGGTTTATGGTTCTACTTTTATTCCTTCGCTTGGACAGAAAAGCATCTAACAAAACATAATAATATTCCATTCACCCCCTCTCTCTCTCTCTCTCTCTCTCTCTCTCTCTCGCTCTCTCGCTCTCTCTCACACACACACTCACTCTCCACACGTTCTAGCACGCTCACTCGCCTCGGCCTCCATCCCTCAGCAGGTGAAGCAGCGCCATCTGGTGGTGCAGACTCGTTTGTATTATTTTTAAGAGTCTAATTACAAACACATAATAAAAGAGCAGCTTCTTTGCCCTGGAGTGATCGCCGGGCTAATTAGATTTTATTGATTTTGCAAACTTTTACTGAAGCCCTCCCTTTTCTTGGAGGGCTCTCGTTATAAAATGCTTGCTCACTCTTGAAGGCTCTTTATCGATTCCAGACCTCTCCTGGACTTTCAGCTCAGTCTAAAACAGCTCCATAAATTGGTCTTTTAGCCCTCAGAGGTTCATCTCTCCTGAAAGGTATATGTGTATATGTGCAGAACATGAGTGTACCACCTCGATCATAATGCCGTAAACACAAAATAAGTAAAGTGTCCCCTTATAGTCACACGTGAACACAACACTCCACAGCATGAACAATGTGAAATTCCTTGCTCAAGGGTACCTCAGTGGTGCCACCAGCAGTCCTGTGATTCGAACACATGACCTTCTGATCGCAGGGACAACTCACTAACCACTAGGCCACATGCTGCCCCAATGCAATGGGCAATGGGAGCCGTGAGGCTAGTTTTGCTAACTAGCACTAGAAGTCAATTTTCTGTAAATGTGTCCTCAAAACTTCTCTCAATCTGTTTAACCACATCCAGCTCCTCTTCAATGCAGGACAGACTTGCCGATGTGCTTTAAGGTGTGGTAGGACTCACTGAGAACTATAAAAATGAACAAAATGTCCAGATGTAGCTGAATACCGCTGGCAGACTTTTAAGACAACAGGGTCTGTTTTCACAAACCACCTCAGCCGTAGGAATGCTGATCTTGAATCAGTTTTTAAGACGGTGATCATCATAAGTACAGATGAATGTGATTCAATATCAGTCCGGTCCAGCCCTGCTGTTGTTTGGGTGACTTCTAGACTTCTAGTGTTTGTTAGCAATGTCAGCCTTGTACCTCTAAAGCTACACAAAATATTTTTTTCATTTTTTTGTATTTTTAGATGCAAAGTACTTAATTGAGGTGGCTGGTAACTCACTCACTCACTCTTCCACCCTCCCATTCACTCACTCACTCACTCACTCACCTACTCATGCATTTACCCATCCACTCACTCACACACTGACTGACTCACTCACTCAACAACTCTCTCACCCACTTACCCACCTACCCACCCATTCACTTACTCACTAATGCATTCACCCACTCATTCACTCATTAGAGCACTCACTCATCCAGTGGATACATAGCATGAATGTGGATTACAGAGTATAACAGTGGATAGTAAAAGTATAACAGTGGATAACACAAAATAACAGTGGATAACATAAAATAACAGTGGATAACAGTGTAACAGTGGATAACAGTATAACAGTGGATAATAGTGTAACAGTGGATAACAGTGTAACACTGGATAACAGTGTAACAGTGGAAAACACAGTATAACAGTGGATAACAGTATAACAGTGGATAACAGTATAACAGTGGATAACAGTATAACAGTGGATTACAGTGTAACAGTGGATAACAGTGTAACAGTGGATAACAGTATAACAGTGGATAATAGTGTAACAGGTGATAACACA
>JBBPCY010100823.1:0-20588 GCA_037974405.1 Brachyalestes nurse | reverse complement strand
CACACACACACACACACACACACACACACACACACACACACACACACATACACACCCACACAACCACACACCCATGCAGCGTCACTGACCATGGTAAGTGTAGTTTCTTGTTAATCAGTATTGACACTGCTTAAATTAGTTTGTACCAGAAAGGAAGTTGTATTCCTGCTTGCACACACACAAACACACACACACACACACACACACAAACATACACACACAC
Organism: Brachyalestes nurse; assembly: GCA_037974405.1. Classification (NCBI taxonomy): domain Eukaryota; kingdom Metazoa; phylum Chordata; class Actinopteri; order Characiformes; family Alestidae; genus Brachyalestes; species Brachyalestes nurse. The sequence goes on along the minus strand of JBBPCY010100823.1, from coordinate 20,365 downwards.
ACACACAGACAGACATACACACCACACTGAGTGGTGGCTGGAAGAGAAATCTACAAAAAAATTTAATTAATAATTAAATGAATGTGCAGTGTTAACACCTTAATATAATATGTTTCTACCACACAGAATATTTACAGTACTTGTCTGGGCTCCTCCCAGAAATGTGTTCTTTCAGCTTTACAGAACACTGGCAAAAAATTCCATTCAGTCCACTGAGTTCAGCTCACTTTGTTTAGACTCTCTACATACTGTTGGGTACTAATGTTTGATAGATTGTGCAAAAAACAATCTATGCTCCCGAACTGGAAATATAAACATTAGTGCTCTCCATTACTGCTCATTCTGGAAAGAAACTGGGTCAGTTTTTCATTCACTGAAATAGACCGCTAAATATACTGAGTATTTTCAAGTGACACATGACAAGAACACTAACTCAAAGAAAATGAGCTAAAATACAGCTGCAACTTACATGCCAGACATTTGCAGATGCAGTATTGAAAATCCGGTTTGAAGTAAAGTCACATGTGGATAATGGTAAGTTGGCTGTTTAATTACTACAGTAAGAATGGAGTGGTCAGCATGGCCGTACTGATACTATTACTGATCATTTTGCTTCTTTCCAACTAATAGGACAAATTCGAATTCTCACGACTTGTCTTCCAAAATGATATAATACATATCTACTGAATGAGCTGAGCTGTTAAATATGCTTTTGATTCTCACAGTGTTCTAGTGAGTTTGGGTCATGAGACCTTTTGAGTCATGAGGTTCAATGCCGAGTCAAAGTCTGAATCATGTTTATTTTTTGAAACAAAGTCTCATGTCTTGAAACCACACCTCTGTTCTATACAAGTTCGGCACTTTTGTCATAGTCATCATCCCCTCTGCACTCTTTTGAGGAATATATGTGTCTGCAACCGCGATTAAGAGAAATTTGAACTTGAGCCTCACTAAACTCTATGTGGGTGAAACCCTGACAGGCTGGTTCATTTATTGATGAATGTGTTTCATTGCGGTTTAGGAAAGTCCATTTTCCCTTCTTTATTCATGCTTGCATGCTTGGAATCGAAACATGTTTGAGTTACAGTGTGTATCACTGAATAATGAAGGATAATGAACGGAATATCTTTGTTGGCTTTGCTAGTGTAGTGTAGCTAAAAATGGTTAAACCACTCAAAAATAGATGAATAAGGATAAAAGGATGGATGAAAGGATAAAAGACCTGCAAGGGAGAGAAAGAGGGAATGAATATTCGAAGGATGCAAGGATTCAAAGTGTAAAGCTAGGGTGTGTGTGTGTGTGTGTGTATGTGTGTGGCTCGGTGGGATTTTCATCATTATCCTGATATCTATAAATACCGAGCTTTCTTTCTTTTCCGTTTTTTATAGTTTCTGGGTCACACACTCCTTGCCTACATCGTTTCTGTCAGAATCTCACCACATAATCACACACACACACACATACACACACACACAAACACATACACACACATGTATGTACAAGAAACCAGGAGAGGAGCTTCTAACATGCAAAGCTAAACAACATATTTGTGTACAACGTATTTGTGTAATTACATCCAAATACAAAAGAACAACAATAATAACTGGGCAACTGTAGGTTAAATTATGTGTTTAACCTTTACAGCTAAAGGTGTGTGTTTTCTGTGTGCTCAGTCATGTGTCATGTGGATTCTTCATACAGCACACTGTGTGTGTGTGTGTGTGTGTGTGTGTGTGTGTGTGTATGTCCATGTTTGTGGCAGACATTTACAAAGCTAAGTTGAGTGTGTGAGCTTTATTTATGGAAGAGGAAGCGAACGCATTCATCCATCCACAAATATCAGTTTGCGATAACAGAAAAGGTTACTCATCTCCGCTGCCCTACAGAATAAGAACATCTACTAAAATCTAAAGGTTACTTTCATCAATAGGAAATTAGAACTGATCTGCTTGTCTACAGTATCATTTCTTTCAGATTTTACCTTTAGACACTTTTTTGCATCGGGAAATGGTTTTAAACAAATTGTTCCCTTATTTAAATTGTGATTTATATGATTTGCATAATGTTTTAATTTAAATGGAATCCGTTTAGAAAATGAATGCCCGAAAAAACAAATAATAGACTGCACATATCAAATAATGCCACGTTATTAACTGCTATTGAACTGTTTGTGGAATAATATTAACTGAAATCTTGCTTGGTAACCATCGCTCTTTTGAGATCTGGTTTAAGCATGTCCCAAAAAATTAGCATTCATGAATTGCTCAAACTTAATAAGCCAAAAGTGCAATGTCTCCACCCACTTTTAGTGCATTTTATAAAGCACATGGCTCATAAAGTGTGTGGTTAGGGCCATGTGTTGGTTTTGTACATGACACACAGGCACAATGTGTATGATTTATGTCTGAAACTGATGCTGAAGCTTTAGCACAAGGGGCCTTTAATATTTTGACCAAAAGTAAATGTTACCATGTTGCCTGCACGGGTGTCTGCTCTGTGTGTGTGTGTTTGTGGGTGTGTGTGTGGGTGTGTGAGTGTGTGTGTGTGTGTGTGTGTGTGTGTGAGCGTTTACAAGATAGCAGCACAGTGCGGTGCACAAATGTGATTTATAACCTAAAACACACTTAAAGACAGAACTAGGCCAATGCTGCAGTACGGAACATCTCAATGCTAGAAAATATACTAGGCCACTGCCACAGTTACATCTTATTTTGTGTGCGTAAGTGTGTTTGTGTGCGTAAGTGTGTTTGTGTGCGTGTGTGTGTGTGTGTGTGTGTGTGTGTGTGTGTGTGAATGAGTTGCCAGTTTATCAGAAACATCTACTTCTACCTCTATTTTTTTCACAGTCACCATAAGTGTATTTTGTTCATGTACAGGCAGTGACTTTAGCCCATTTTATCATCTGTTCCGCAATGAGGGGAGACCACTATTCTTACGCAGGACCACCATAGACCAAATATTTAAGCATTAATGACTGTAGAGATGACAAGGTGACTGGAAATGAATTTGATTTCTTTGCTCACCTTAGAGAGTTGAATTAACCACAGAACTCAATAAAGGAACATTATGATTATCTAGAATAAATCAAATTATGATTCCACAAATAGCAAAAACATGAAATTACTCACTTGAACTTCAAATTTTTGCGACTACTGCAAATCGGTTTTTCTGCTATATTAGTGAACAGGATACAGCAATCAGGAGGCAGCAAGTCAGATTTATGCAGCTTAAATTTTTCTGCCTGCTGTACCTGCCATTGCTGCAGACACTAATTAGACACCCTATCATTTAAATGTACACCATTCTCAGCACAGCAGTGACACTGACATTGTAGAAGCAATGGTGTGAGTGCAATGGACTTACTGGTGTTGCTCTATGCATTTAGTGGCTACCCAGTAGTTTGTAAGAATCCTCTCTTATGGCTCCATCTTGCTAATGTCAGAAACTGCAGCCCATCTGTTCGCAGTTTGTATTAGCCATACTTTACATCTTCATCACGGGTCTGTTTCTGACCACAGAGCTACTCTTGGTTGGATAACTTTGGGTGATGGACCACTCTCTACCTAGCAGTGACCCTAAGATGCGCAAATACTACTACCCCGTGTCTGATGCACAACCAAATTCTGGGCCCTATGCACAAGCAGTGGCCATGGGCCCCCACAAGCTCGAGGTTCACAACTACCTTGGACACAATTTAATACATCAATCAACTGATGCATTTACCAAAAATATTAGCATTAACATTAGTTAACAACATTAATTGTGATCTTAAAATTATATTTAAAGGAAAACATTTTTTACTCTACGACACCCCTGTGCACAACATCATACACACTTCCATGTCAATACAACACTGTCACCACTAATATCTGGCCAACTGACCACTGATGAATGGAGTAGAGGGGGCCACACACTGGGTTAGTGTGTAATAGTACATCTATATAGTGGACCTAGGTAGGCTGCAACTTTTACAAATATTTTCCACAAATATACATGTAAGATATGAGAATTTAGGGAACTAATTGACATTCGAAGTAATAGTTTCAGTTTTGTTGTAAATATTCAAGTCAAGAAAGTTTATGGTCGTTTCAGTCATGTACACAGTACACGGTGAAATGAAACCACATTCTACCAGGTGCAACACAAGAACAAAAACAGAAACACCACAAGAGTGCATAAGTGCAGACAGGAAAAAATACAGAGTGCAAGAGAGAGTGCAAGAAAAACACAAAAGCAACAATTCAACAGGTCAAGACAACATTTAGTGCAGTTGACGTTTGAATTGATACAACAACAGATAGTGTATTCTAACACTGGAACTGTTAGATGTGCAGAAATGCAAAATGGAGGTAGATAGACTCAAAAACGAACTGTGCAAATTATATCAGCAGCAAGATATAATTTGCGGTATATGATAAATAGAGGGGATTTTTCAGTGGCACCCGTGGTATTAGCTATAAGCTGTTTGGCCACTGTAGATGGCCAAACAGTTTTCTGTGTACATGAATTGTGTTCGGAGTACTTCACAGCGAATACTCTCAACAGTCCCTCTGTAGAATGTGGTGAGGATAGGGGGGAGTGCTCTCCTCAGTCTGTGCAGGAAGTAAAGAACCTGCTGTGCCTTCTTGGTGATAGAGTTGATGTTGAGTGGCCACGTGAGTTGTGTTTTTATGAGCCTCACAGTGAGCCTCTCCAAGCGCTTCACGATGAGTGCAATGAAATGATAATCATTGAGACAGGACACTGATAAATTCTTCAAAACCTCCATAATGGTGGTGGTTTTGAAGCACATTGGAATGACAGTGGTACTCAGAGAGATACTGAAGATGTCAGTGAGCACATCTGCCATCTGGTCTGAACATTTTCTTAGCACAAGAATGTTGTCTTGTCCAGCAGCCTTTGCTGGGTTGACTTTATGCAGAGTTTTCCTCAAATGCCATGGTCAGATAGAGCACCTGGTCATTGGGGGGTAGGGTGGTCTTCCTCATTGTCATGTTATTTTGTGCTTCAAACTGTCATGTAGTTGGTGATGGCCTGGATGCCCTGTGACATGTGCCATACATCCCCAGTGTACTGGAAGTGGCTTTTTTGAGCATGTACATGCTTTGCTGCTCTGATGGCCTGGGACAGGTTGGCCCTTGCTGTCCTCAGGGCGGACTTATCACCTGATCTGAAGAAAGTGTCTTAGGTTCTCAGCAGCATGTGCATCACCACAGTCATCAATGGCATCTGGTTGAGATGTGTGGTGATGGTTTTGGAGACAGTAACACCACCGATGCACTTGCTGATGTAGCATATCTTTAACACCATATACTCTTCCATGTTGGTAGAGCTGACTTGAGATTTGTAAGGTTGAAATCTCTGGATACAACAAGCAGTCCAGCTTACTGATGGTTCCATGAAGTTTAGCCAGTGCATTGTTAGCATTAGCGCACAGTGGGATGTATACAGCGACCATAAGCATGGTGGTGAATTCCCATGGCAAATAAAATGGTCTACATCTGACAGTCACAAACTCCAGCAGTGGTGCGCAGCAGCTAGATACCAGGAAAGCATTCACACACAGCCTGCCACCCCTAGTTTTATCGGTTACAGTCACAGTGATACATTAGCATGTTACTGATGTGTGTAGCTGTTTCTGGTTGTGGAACTTTTCCAGGGGTCCATCCTCAAGATAAAGTTCTTGTTCATATCTTAGCTAAAGAAGGGTCTTGCAGTCTTAGACATGTTTACCAGCTGTTCTGATACACAGACTAGCCAAGGTTTGGTCTTAAATCAACTGAAAACTATACGTGTGCACCAAAGCATTGGACCCAGAGAGGCTGCTGTGAGTTAGCACACAGCCATTTTGGAGAAATTGGACCTAAATAACACCAATTTTGATATCATTTAAAAGAAATTATTTTCCTGGTTGCTGTATTTCAATATCACAACAAGGTTTCTTTTGAGTGAGTGCATATTAGTGTCCACTAAGGTGGGAATTGTTTAAACTTGCCCCATTAGCTTTGTGGATCAGGAAACTGACATCAAAGTCTCTAGGATTTGCTAGAATAAATTATATAAAAGTATATCAACACACACAAGACAAAATGAAAAGCAAAGTTCAAATACTGCTCCTAAATGACAAGGTCCAGCAGTTGACTCTGCTTGAGCTGGATTAGCTCACTTACTTTACTGCTAAGCCAATATAGTAAAGGCTGTCAACCACTACATTAACACATATTTCAAGAAGATATGGATGGTTCAGCAAAACCTAACATTTAAAATCCCACTTGAAATTATGCTCGTGTTCTAAAGTTACAAAAGACTGGTGAAATTTGGTGATCAGGGCTTCTGAGTGCCATCTATCAGTGGGAGATCACAAGTTGAGTCCCTTCTAATGCCACAGCCATACATGACCTGCGATTGAAGCCAATGGCCCTGCTATTTCTAGGTGGGTAGGACGGCCCTCCCTTTTACAATGAATTTATAGTTAGTGTTATCCTCCAAGCATGTTGAGTGGTTGTACATCAGCAGCCATTTGAAAAGATCCTTTGTGTTATCATGTGACTAGAGAATCCTAGCAGGTGGTGGAACTGGACATGATAAAGAATATGACTCCAGTGCAACATATGTTCATATGCAATAATATATATAAATAATATATAGTGCAATATTTTCATTCTAGTAAACTACGTTTCACATCCCACTCACATTGCTGTTGCTCTGCTACATTGTCTATTTATTGTAGTGTTCTGTTGTCCATGGTACTCTGTTCAGTGCTGTTAATGCTGCCTGTGCAGTATTTATACCTATAGTGCAATACTCATCACGAAGGTGTTTATTTATTGTCTATTGTCCACTGTCTATTGTAACCTGCACTCTGTTGAATGTTGTATGTTGCTGTATGTTGGGCCGTGGTCCATGGAGAAACATTGTCTCATCTCAGTATGTACGTGTACATAGCTGCTGATGACAATAAAGTAACCTTGAACCTTAAACTGGAGAAAAAACTGGGGGAAATATGAATGATCCCTCAGTCTTTCAGGCTTTTGACTGTCCACCGGGCATGTCTTAAAAATGGAGCTTAAAAAATAAATGATATCCATGGGAAACACAGACAGGCTGCTTATAATATAAGTAATAGCAAAGGCTGGTAAATAATTTTTGGTGGGCCAAGTAAATAAGGTAGGACTTGAAATTGTTCAGTGATGAATGATTCAGTTCTGACACTTAATTATTACAAAGTGAAACGTATTCTATTAATGACAAGCTTAAAATGAGCACTATGGACATCAAAAAAAAAATTGTAAAAGTGGACAGTGTCTGTTTTTTTGTCTGGTTGTCAGTTTGTCTGTTTGACTGCATATCTGTCTATCTATCCGGCTGGCTGGCTGGCTGGCTGCCTGTCTGTCTGATCTATCTGTGTATCCATTATCAAGGAAGCCCAGCAGAGCCTCTACTTATGATGGAAGCTCGCCTTGCCTCAGCATCATATAGAGCAGTGGTTCCCAACCTCTTTTCCTTCAAGCCCCCCTTGCCTGTGTCCAAGATAAGCCAGGCCCCCCAACCCCAACTCCTATCCGCATAGATGCACAAAAAGAATAAAGTGATTAATTGCAAACTTTTATTTGAGTTCTTATACTTCTATACACACACACACACTTTTACGTTTCTCAGACATTGGGATTTTATGAATTTCATGTGTATAAATATCATTTTGGTAACCTCAGTGCAGACAAAATTCTGTGCATCCCCTGCAATCTCTAGCCTGGACCCCAGGTTGGAAACCACTGCTATAGAACATCATATAGCGCATGAGCATCATGGCTTTGGACCACAAGATTCTACAGTGGATACCCAGGTTGTCTAGCAAGTTATCGGCCTCAAAATTTGACCACCTTTATTATAACATAATTCTTGCTGTTACAGAGGTGTTTCACAAGCCTTTTTTCTTTTTTTTTTCACTTTCTTTTTTTTGGGTCAATGTTTTTACATACTTAGACTTCACCAGTCGAAATAAAACATGGCCATATTGGAAAAAGAGATTTGTGTCCCTTTGTGAGCATGTTCCTACATGCTAGTGAAGTAGGAAAATAGGGCACAAAGTATGTTTTGGGCAATAAGTTAACAACCATTTTGCCAAAAATGACAAAATTTGTATGGCAAGTGTGGTCCTAGATGGTACATGACCATAGCTCATTACAATCCATTTGTGGAGAAGTGAATAACATCATTGCAAAACTAGCCAATTGTTTTACTAGCCAATATCTTGTGACATGAAAGTTCAAATGCAACAAAATTTGACATGCTGCCTCCCTAGCACATTTTTGGGCACGCACCAAATGTTGACATTGTGTCCTTAAGGGGTGTCACAAACTGATACATTTCAATATAAAAAAGGCTTAGGCTAAAAGTTTTAAATTTGGTAAAGTTTCTTGGCTACATTTGCTCCCATCCAATAGAGTTCCATTTCACTTGGTCAACAAAATGGCCACCAGAATTCATCAGTCAATAAATGCCTGTGTGAATGACCAATCTTAATTACATTTTATGAGGTAGTAAAAAGATACATTAAAATCAGCAAAATAAACAAAGTGTGAACAAAATATCTAGACTGTTACATTAACAGTCAACACAACAATTAAACAAAACAAAACAAAGCCTGATACCTTGAATTTTCTGATAAATTTAAGTGTCCAACTGAGAGTGGGAACAGTTTAAGCCGCGGCAGGACCAGAGGTGGGTAGGGTAGCCAAAAATTGTACTTGAGTAGGAGTATTGTTACTTTAGAATAATATGACTCAAGTAAAAGTAAAAAGTAGTTGTCCAAATAATTACTTGAGTAAGAGTAAGAAAGTATTCAGTGAAAAAACTACTCAAGTACTGAGTAACTTCTGATTTATTGATTCAATAATCAGAGCATGAATGTAATCAAATAGACAAAAAAAACATAAAATAGCAATGTGCAAATTCTTTTAACAAAAACAATAAATTACATTTTTTACAAAATGACTAAAATAGCATAACATAAAATATAAATTAACGTAAATGAAGGCAAATTCAACGAACAAGAAATGGTAACAACCTCAATCTCGTGAAACAGCTCAGCAGGCAGAGATTATATAGCGAAACATGACAAGGCAGCCTGTGCATGCCGAGGTCTCTGTGTCCATGTGTGTGTTTTGCTGAAAATTTGTGTTCTATCCCAAAGTATCACTCAGTGAAGTGACTGTTAAGCTTCAACAGTACTTGGCTCTCATGGTTCTTGCAGTAAAGCTGTGATCTTTTAGCAGTGAACAGGAGTCCTGCATGACTAAAGAGTCTCTCTCAGGCTGCAGATGCTGAAAGACTTGTGTTGACTTTGAGTGACAGTTTCCTGGTTTGAGGAAAGGAATGTAAGACATCCATACCTCTGCTGGACGGACATGAAAGGTACCTCTCCAGCTCTCCTGTTTCTGATGTTCTCGCCCTCATGGATGCAAAGAAGTCATCTTCATCAGACTGGCTGCTGTTTGTGTGGGCATCATTATCCAATTCCAAGTCAGTGTCCAGGTCATTTTTGATGTAGTCTAAGCCTGTGGCAAGCTATATTGTTTTCAAAATAATTCGGTGCACACCCTTCTACTGTATAGGCTGCCAAGCTGCTGTTTTTGGTATTAAAAGCCCTCATTGCTTGTAATTCTTGCCAGCCTATAGTTTGTCACTGACGCAATATAAACCTAAATGACAATAACATTACAAAGATTCATATATACACACTGGGCACTTCATTAGGGATACCTGTACAGTATAATGCAATCCACTACAAAAGGTCTATCATGAATTCTACTTTAACAAAGCTCACAATTTTCCTTTTTTTGTTGACAGTGTCGAAAAGATAACAATTTTACTTTATGTTTACTATTGAAGTCGTAGTGGAGTACTGGAGTACTGTATATTGGCCCTCTTAGGTGGCCAAAATGTTAGAAATATCGCAAAACAATACAGTCCGTTTCAAAACTACTGCAAGCTACTGTACAACCTCAACAATAAACATGGTCAAAACGAACCTTCTCTGACAGTGTCAATCTTCTTAAAGACAGAATTTATGTAATGGATCAAATTAGATTGTACAAGTGGACCTAATGAAGTGGATGGTATGTGTATGTCAAAGTCTTTCGATTGATACATAAGAATATTTACCAGCTTTTAAGATGCTCTCTTCAGTGGTCCAGGATGTCCTGAATTTTGGTAGGAGTATAGCAGCAGCAGCAATCAGCTCAGGTTCTTTCATGATCTCTCCAAAACGTTTCGGGATCCCATCCTGCAGGGCGTCAATGAGAGGTCCACACACTTTGCAAGCTGACTCCAGCTTCTTCAGCTTGTCCTGCAACTGAAGTGTTGGCAGCAGGAAGCCCAGATTCACAGATGATTCCCCCTTGGAAGATATTAAGGGCCATGGCAACAGGCTTCATTACAGCAGCATTCTCAGCCAAAAATCCCATTTCAGCTGGATTGAGCCTATAAAAGATGTACATAGGAAAAATAGCTATCTCTGGTACAAAAGTCAAAAGTCTGTGCAAAAGTCTTAGGCTTCTGAGAAAATGATGCTTAAAAGCTGTTTACTACTGGGCAGTGGTGTTAAGTTAGTGTTAAAACACTAACATGACAACAAATACAAAAACAATATTAATACAGTGGATGGTGGTTTTGTGTATGGCAACGTGTTCACGTAACTATTTCTAGACCTCTTTCCTCATGGAAGCCCAGTTTTACTTGCAGCTCCATCAAATACCTGGTTTGGCTCTATTTACTTCATTACATTAGATTAGGTGTGTTGCTTATGGAATTTTATTAATTCACCCAATGACTGGAGGCACTGAGCAGAAACCTGGATCTTGATACTTTTTCTTGTTTGTTTGCATTTATTCTAATATTCAGCTGTGTTTTTGCTAGCAGAAAGAAGCACACTGCTGATTTAAATGACTTCAAACAATTTGCACAGGTGCCTAAGACTTTTGCACAGTACTGTATATTTATTGCACATTATCCATGTTAAATAAACAAATAAATACAAAAAAAAGAGGTAAGAAACTACTTCATCCAAATCAACTACAATTATCACACAACCATGTAAAAAAACTAAATCACAATGCAATATATTAAACTTAAGACAGGTGGATTCACCCACATTAATTAGCAATGCTGACATCTGTTTCATTGTTCTTTAACAAACAATGTAAGTTCTGCCAACTTACATCTTTATCTTCAATGCTGTACACACATTGCGGATTGCTTTTTCTCCTTGCTCCCTCTGACTGCGCACAACCCTTTCTACAGCTCCAAATGCTGTGGTTGACCTGCTGGTTTTATTACCAAGACAGACTCTTGTATGTTTCGCTGCTTTCTCCTGCAGCAGTGGTGTCAACTGTTGATATGAGATTGAGGAGATGGCATGTGCACTTTTGGTGCTTTGGAAATTGGTGCTCCATGCCGGTGTCGTCATCCAAAATAGCAGACACATCTTGATACTCCACCTCTTCTAACTCACTTTCATCTTCTGACGCATCATCCAGAAGATGCGTCTCTCTCCTCCTGTCCATCAGCGACTTCGTCCTCTTTCTCCTCCACACCATATATTCGAAAGGTCTTCAGGAAGTTTGAGCCACTGTCTGTTGTCGTCCTGGTCACTTTATCCCTGATGTGGTATTCAGAATGTATTTCTTCTAATGCTGCAGCAAGGACATCAAACGCGTGCGAGCCTTTGACACGTCTACAACCAGTGCAGCAGAGTGCCTCTCTAGAGAGTTGTGGTCTCTCCAGTGACAGGTGACACCTAAGTAACTACGTTGTCTGGCAGACCAGCAGTCTGTTGTGTTAGCAACATGGTTCACAGTGCTCAACTTTTTGATGATTATGTTCTTCATGTTCTTTGCAGCTTCCTGTATTCTACAGCATAACGTTTTCCTTGTCATTACTGTACACTGAGGTTGCAAGGTTTCTAATATTGCCTTGAAGATTGGTGTCTCAACCACAGAAAATGGTTGGTTGGCTTCACATACAAAACTTAGCACAAGCTTGTCAAGCGTTGCTTGTGTTACCTGCTGTTGAGGGACAGCCAAGTAATTTGTGATCTTTGCACTTTTTCGGAGGTTTGTCAGAAGAGGAGGATTTTCGCTTTCTGGGGACACTATTAAGTCTGTGTACCTCGTCAGTTTGTTGGGGTGAACCCTCGGTTGACAGAAAAATTATCAATGAGGCTACAGGGAATATATCCATTAGGACAGACTAATCACCGCACCACACCATGGTGGGATACTCTATAAGCTGTGTTCGAAAAATGCACTCGTTCACTATGTAGGGCACTATGTAGTGAAGCAGCCATTTTGTAGTGATGTTCGAAATTCCAACGGTCAATTTCACCCACTACTTAGTGCACTACAAACTTGCCGCAGGACCATCTAGTGTCCAGAATTTCTGAGAAGTCCCGCCCATTACCGCTGAATTTCTGCCATTGTTTTCTGATTTCAGTCACTTTGTTTCTGTCACTTTGCTCCGGGCCGCAGAGATTTTGAGTGCTGTCATGTGACTGCCTGGCTCTGTTTGATTGGCGAAAAAGTGTGTACTGAATAAAAGATGATTAAAAATACAAGTAGCGAGCGAAATGCATCTCACTGTAACAGAGTAAAAGTAGCGTTTCTTCTTCACAAATATACTAGTAAAAAAGTAAAAAGTAAAAGTAAAGTTGCTTTAAAACTACTCTTACAAGTACATTTGATCCAAAAAGTTACTTAAGTAAATGTAACGGAGTAGATGTAGCGTGTTACTACCCACCTCTGGGCAGGACGACTCCCTGCTAGTGTTAGCCGTGTTAGCTAGCGGATGCCATGCACCGTGCTGTTTGTGTGTCTACAGTGAAGTATCTCCACACATGTGATGTGTGTCTGTGTTCTCTGCTACATGTCTCTCGTCTTCTTGTGGTCTCGTGTTTAGATTCCCCTCGCGGCAAAGTCACCGCCCTTTTTATGAAGGGACTATAATAATTGGTTAAACTAAGGAATGCGTGTCAGCGTCAGCCAATCAGAGGAAAAAAAACATATGACTAGTGGACATCTCTCAGGGGGCGTCGGCCCGTGCCTCTGAAGTGGACTAGGTGACTTTTGTGTTTTTTTAATATATAAATATATATATGCGTATGTGCCTATGGATCTATTTATTGTATGTATGTATGCATTGCTTTATCTGCTTGTATATTTTATATTTATTTTATATTTATAATTATGTCGAAGCACAGTTCCGTTCTTCACTTACAAAACTATATAACTGGAGTTACCTGATCATTCATAATAGTTTATGGAAAATAAGGTGAATATGTTAACATATGTTAACAACACTGTGGTTTAAAGGGTTAACAAATGACTTTGATTTATACCTGAGATTTCTCTCCTGTTACGCTCAGATGTCAAATAGCGATTTGATGATGATGGCAGTAATAACACTAATGACAATAATAACAGCTCATATAACTAACTAATATTACTCCATAGATCACAGTGATTGCTCCACAGAGAAGGAGAGGGTAATAGGACAGAACAGCGTAATGATTCTAACTGCAACTCAGGGACTGATGCGAGGCTCATGCTTATTGAGCTAATGTGTGTGATGGGCTGATGAAATCAGGAGTAGGCCCAGCGGGGTTTGATTGAGTTGCTGTGTAGGGGATCCTATAGAGGAGCAAATATTTTTGGGCAGTGTAGAAGGAGCCTGGTACCAACCATTTTAAACCTAGAGAGCGTTCATCTTCTCCCTACTCCAAGTCATTTTTGTTCACTGACCTAATACAGGTATAGTACACCATGCCAGTTGCTTTTTGCATCAATATTGTACGTCATATTGAATAGACAAACATAATGATGTAGAATTACTTGGAATAAAATGGTGTTACCTTATTGTACGTTAAAGAGGTTTTTTCTTCTATTGCAAAGTTACTATTTGGAGAATTTGAGTGGAAATATACTGTTTTTGTCAAATGTTTGAAAAATGTTTGGAGGAAAACAACTACACTGAGATTTTGACAGTGCTAAATAGCTGCAATTGGACATGCCTACAAGAAATTCTAACACATTTTGAACAAGTTATCAGTATTAGTTGGTAAGACCACAACCAAGAAGAACAGATTTGGTTTCTGACTGCTGGGTGCTCTTCAGCCATTGCATAGAATGGTTTAGTTCCATCATCGGCACCTGATTTAATTTAAGGGTTGACAACTGGGAAAACTAGGTGTTGGATGGTGACTGTGAATACTGGGGTCTGGAAATGGTAAGACAAGTCAAGATTAAACCAGACTTGTGTATGTCGTTTCTGACACTGTTTGATTAAATACTTATGTTTAAGCGCACATACTCACACATCAACTCATAAAGTTTTGCTTATGTATTAATTTTTATTTATTCTGTTAGTGGGTGACTAACAGAACTTTCCAGGAGAAGGAAAAAAAAACCTGAAAGTGAAGGTTTAAACAACTTACAACCCAACTGCCACTGCAAATACCGTTTATTTATTATACACTGCCCATTCTTTGTCCTCCTGCTGCTGTTTTTTGTACAATTATTATTTGTCTACCTATATTTACTTTTTAATGACTCCACTGCTAGAATACAGCATCTGTCATAATACTGTTTTCATTCAAACTGTAACTGTAGCTGCTTTTGTCCAATACATTAAATATTGTGTTGTCCCATTGTATTGTTGCTCTTGTGTTATTCTTGCACTCCCTCTTGCTCTCTTTGCACTGTGTATTTTGTCCAGTCTGCATTTAGGTAGTCTTGTAGGGTTTCTGTTTATGTTCTTGTGTTGCAACATGGTCCTGGTGAAATGTCATTTTGTTTCACAGTGAACTGTGTATATGGCTAGAATGACAATAAGGCTGTATATGGCTAGAATGACAATAGTGTTTAGTGCTCACTGAGCACTTCCTTCTGTAGTGCACACTGCCTTGGGTGAGTATTGTCCTAAATGGAACACTGACGTTTTGCACTTAGCGGAAGTGACGGACGGACATTTGATCGTGATTCTCCAGCCAGCCAAAATATCTGCTGGCTTTTGTTCACACAATGAATTTCCTCATGATTTTATTTGCTTTTGTTTTGGTTTAGTTGCCTCCGCTTGGCCTTGCACTGGCATTTCATTGTTGGCCACCATTATTCAACTCTGAAAACTTGTCGAAAGTCCATCCCCTTCCACTACGTAGTCAAAATTGCGGCCGTTTAGTGCGAGCACTGTCCATAGTTCCTCACTGTGTTTTTTGGCTGCATTCAGTGCACCATCTGGATACTTTTAGTGCACTGAGTTTTAACATTTGGTTGCAAACACTGTAGACAAATAAGGAGCTTTTTAACAGCAGTGTTCCCTTTAACACATTTACAGTTCAAATATTTCTGTAAATCTCAACCTAAACATTAATGTAATCAAATCAAATATAAAACCAATGCTTTTTGCCACTGCAGGGCATTCACATTTATCCAGTTTGTTATAGAAAAACAAGTTACCCTCAAAGTCCAGAGCATTATGGCAGCTGCAAAGGGGGACCAACTGAGGAAGCTGGTGACCTAGTGGTTTGGGAATTTGCCCTGCGATCAGAATGTTGTGGGTTTGATTCCCAAAACTACTAAGCACCTCTGAGGAAGGTACCATCCCCACACACTGCTCCCTGGGCGCTGTGTTCCTGGCTGTCCTTTGCTTCACTTGGTGAATGTGTTAAATCCAGAGGGAGAGTTTCGTGATGTGTTCATAAATGACAGAATGGTCACATTCACTCAACTGTGCGTTCATTTAATATAGCACAAAAAGCAATGAACTTTCAAAAATAAAAGTAATTTTAAAAAATCTGGGATAAAATCACGGGATAAAATAATTGTCCGTGTTAAGTAAATACAGTAACCCCCCAGTTTTACGCGGATCCAGAGTCACGAATTCAGTCACGCGCATAAAACTCATAGTTTTATGCGGAAACCCCCACAATAATGCGGGAATTGCAAATATCCTCTGCCTTTTTTGCCTTTTTGTGGCAATAAATATATTTTTTCTGGATGTTTTCACACAAGGAGACCCGTTCACCTCTCCGTGGTGTCCCAATACTTTTGTCCCGCGACCTACCGAGTTGCATATCTTGGCAGGGAAAGCACTCAGACACTTCAAACCCCACAGTTCGGTAGATCTCCAGGAGACCTTTCCAATGAGCCCTCATTTGTGTTTTTAGCTCGAGTAGATCAGATTTTATTCCCCCGAAAACTGAGTGTCCCAAAATTTTTGTCACGCGATCTTCCGAGTTGCATATCTCGGCGGGGAATTTAAATTAAAAGATGGGTTTACCTTGAAAAGGGGCAAATACGGGTTTACCTTTACATTTTCTTTAATGTAATGCATTAAACTGAGTTTAAAATGAAATTGAAGTGTTCTGGGCATATTTAGGGCTTACACTATAAAAATAGGTCTTTTTAGGTTGTTTTTTTTTTACCAAAACACAACAACACGTTTTTTCCAATATAGGCGGGTGCTCTTGGAACGTAACCCCCGCAAAAAGCGAAGGATTACTGTCATGCGTTTGCGTGATAATAACTTGCCCAGCCCTAATATGTATACATATATTAAAAATGGACTTTATAAAGCTTACTGTTCATATATGGTAAGCTTTATAAAGTCCATTTTTTTATTTAGTCCATTGTTTCTGTAGTGTTACAAAAACCAGTGCATTTACATATTCAGCTTACAACGCTTTAGCTCCGCCCACTCGTGCTAAAGTTAAAAACAGTGTTTTAGCTCAGACTGCTGTTTGAATACTGAAAAACAGTATCATTAACTTTATATGTGGAAAAAACATCATACAAGTAAAATATAAGATGTGGGCCCTTAAACTTTTTGAGAAGAACTTTTTGAGTGTACAAGGTGTGTGCAGTCTCATTGTTTTTATGTGTTATTTTCTCTGGGTGTGGAGTGTGTCACTAGACTGTGGAGATATGTATCACACACATGAGCTTGACTCTACAGGTAAACACATCCTTAATAGGATTTTTACGTGACAGTAGGAGTCTGTGTGTGTGTGGTGTGTGTGTGTGTGTGTGTGTGCCTGGGGAGATGGGGTTAGGGTGAAGTTTACCGTAACCCCAATCTCAGCCCTAATCCTTCCTAAAGCGAACATGACTGAACATGATTCCAATTCCAAAGCCCAACTCTAAACAAAGCCAACTCTGTCTGCCTCTAAAAATACACGCACACACACACATACACACGCACACACACACACATACAATATAGCACACAGACTCATGACAAATTAACGTTTTCATCTATTACTCACTGTACGGCACATCTCACATTCCGCCATAGTGACACTACAGCATCCGTATAGGGTCAGTCAGGAAAGACAGCTGTTGGCTGTTGGAGAGTGTCAGGTCATTGGTGAGCATCAGTTATCAGTGCAGTATGTAAGGCTTTATTTGCTGTGTGGCTGATTGAGCAGGTTGAGAAGGTGTCAGGGTTTGGCCATGAGCGACAGCAAACAAAGAGAAAAACATAAGCAAGAAAGAGCAAAGCAAGAAAAACGGCACACTTAAGAGGGCACATACAGAGATGTACCTAATTTATAACTCACATAATACAAGAAACAGACTCTTGCACATTCATTTATTTATCAGCACACTGATGATTTGATACTTTTTACATAATCTGAAATTGCCTGCTGCCCTTTTTCACCGCATCAATAAGAAGAATGAACCATTAGAAATACTTACACTGAAATCTTACACTGAAATCATTTTACCTTTACTTACACTGAGGGTTGAGAAACTGTTGGTTTCATATGTGTGTGTGTGTAAGAGAGAGAGAGAGAGAGAGAGAGAGAGAGAAAGACAGATTTATGTGTAGAGATGAATGTGTAGCCTACGTCTAAAGCTCTCTCAGTGGCATGTCATGTTTTAGTTCTTAAATCAAACAGATGGAATTTTGAGGCTAACAGCCAAACATGTTCAACTGACAAACATGCTCAACCATTCGAGAATCCATGTGTATGTGTTTGTGTGTGTCACTGTGAAATGGTGGAAAGGATTGCACTCTAAATTAGAATCAGATGACCAATTACATCATCCTTGTGCTTCCGTGTATGTGTGTGTGTAGCTATATGTGTATGTGTGAGTGTGTGTGTGTGTGGTGGGCAAAAAATAAAATAAGCTCATTGCTAGCATACTGCTTCTGTAACAATCTCCTGTGTGTCCAAAATGGTGACAATATAAGGGAACACAAAAAGACATCCTTGGCATTAATCCAAGTTAATGAACAAGATTATTGTTGCATTCATTTTTCAGTGTTCACACAGTCCTAAAGAAAATGGTGTTTTCAAACACACACATATATATATATATAAACCAGTTTTTTCAAAAAAGTCCTGAGCGCTTTTTTAAACGCCACCGCCGGCATCTTTTCCTGCAGCTCAGAGCGTCTTTTCAAGTTGAAAAAAGTTCAACTTTTCTGAAAAGAACACCCTACATCAAGTGCCTTTTTGACAGCTGACCAATGACAAGCGAGTAGCAGGACCTGTCGTTTCCATAACAACAAGAACAACAAGAGAAAATGGAGACGTGCCGGTAGATAAACTAATCGTCCTAGTTTCGGAGCACAGCTGACTTTTGTGTAGTCTAAAATATGCCACAAACCGTGCATCATCCAACCGGAGCTCCTGGACTAAATTGTGGTAAGCACCATACAGTTTTCTTCCCCGTATAATGTCGTGCACCCACAACGTCTCTGTGAACCGTCATTCTCCTCCCCCGGTAACTTCAAAAGCCAACGCAAGAGCCAACTTTCTCTTTCTCGATATTTTTGCATCACACAGCACTAGGCTACTGTTGCAGCTGTTGTTACAGCAACAAAAGACGCGCTCGGCTGCTATTTGTAACTGAACGCTGCCTGTCAAAAAAGACGCCAAGTGTGAACATGCCCTAAACTGAGTGAAAATAGTTTTCATATTTTAGTTTTCATAGTTCACCAAATATACATAAAATATCAATATATCAAATATCAAAATAAAAATATCAAAAATATCTAAAAAATATCAAAATAGCAATAAAATAACAGCCTGTCTGCCTAAAATAGCCAAAGAAAAATCAGTTGTTAAGCTATAAAGTTTTCTATTTTAGTCGGGATTAGTGGGCTAAATTATATGACACAATTGTCATGATGTATTCAATACAGACACTTTCCCATAATGCATCAGAACCTGCTTTAAACACCTTTGGATGTTCTCAAAAAGGTGTCAATGGTTAGTGCACACAGACATATAAGCAATGATTTACAGCACAGATTTTCAAACAACAGTCTGTCTATGTTTAACCGTTTAACATTCTGTCTATGTTTAACCTATAGACTGCTAAATCAATGTTACTAGTTACGCCAGTAGCTATTGTAGTATCACTGAATCTAATATCAAAATAATGTTGTGTCTCACTTATAGTTGTACACTTGTTAATATAACAGTCTTTTATTTTCTCTGTGGACTGAGAACTATCAAACACCTTGATATAACTGTGAAACACACGGAAAGATCATCTTTTTTCTAAATAAGTAGGAAAAATTATTTACAATAGGACATACAGAACACTACTTTCATTCAGAACAAACTATCAGAACCATTTAAAGTAGAGTCAAAATAGTCGTATAAAATTACGTATATGCCTACACTCTAAAACATCACAACAAACTTCAGAAGGAGCCTCTGAGAGAACTTCTAAGTCCATTTACGAGAAGCAAAGGGAAAAAATAGTAAAGGCTCTCTGGTTGAGCAACTCCAGGCTGGGTCTAGATGTGTGTAAGCCATGAGGATCTGGCCAGATCCCAACCCCAGCTGCTACAGATCCTCTATCAGCTCTACTGACGTCATATGCAAGGACAACAAGGAGGAATCAGTTTAGCCCCTCACACTCCTCCGCTCACAGCAAACTGCTGTGTTACTGAAATGAGGGCTGCAGTCTCATCTGCATATGTAAATATCTGCAAAGAGTCCTCCAATCTTATCTGTGAATGTAAATATCAATATCATACAAATATTTATAGCATATTTAGAATAACAATGTTAGAAACATTTTTGGTATTATAGAAATAAAATTAATTACTTTTAAAAATCCAATAATTTTGACTACTTATGTATTCATTATAAAATTTCTAATATAAAGAGCAGCTGGAAATTTCAAATGGTGTAAAACAAAGGACAAGATTTTTTACATGTTTTTTTCTTATTTTATTACTTTACAGTTTACAACGATGATCAGAGTATCTAAGAACATTTAATTAGTAATTCATCACTTCCTGTTTCCCTGGGGTATAAATATGACGTGACACAGAGGCCATTTCTCTT